>DWTO01002394.1:0-14077 GCA_018244755.1 Jemadia pseudognetus
ATAGACTGCCTCGTTGGTCGTGTTGGTTGCAAGTGCGACTGACGATCGGGAGGTCCCGGGTTCGATTCCCGGGTCGACCACTACAAAAATTTTCTAATAAAATTTTTTCTAGTAGTGGTTCGGAGTCTGGATGTGTGCCCGATGCATGGCGATAGGCTCACCACCTATTTGTGGTATGTTCGCTGCAATGTCTCTTATTTATATTATCCTATTGTAATTTACTGTTCTCTACGTGTATTCTATACGGCATATATAATAATAATAATTTATTTCTCAAAAATGACATGTTACAGTCAGTTACAAGGAACGTAGTCTCCACACTAGGAATCCCTGTATTGTAGGTAACTACTCTGTTCCACTTGATACAGGGTTTACAATTTTTAGAGTAATTAAGCATATATACAATGATTCCTTGGCGGCACCTTTGGACACACCAATTAAGCAGACCGGCGAGTGGCAAAAACTACGTTCAACACTTATCATAGGTAATATTAATATCTTGGGATACGTCCATACATGGCTATCTGATCCTAAAGTTTCCAGAGAGCTCGGGTAATAGCAAGCACGCGGCTGACAAACTACATTTAAATATATACATGAATATATTTAAACATATAGAACAAATACTTGTGCTTGAGCCATGAAAGAAAATTCATTATACAAAAATTGCACATAAGTATGTCCTCAAGCGTCTACGCTGCGTTTCATTCAAACAAGCTTTAAATTTGACTGCAAATAATGCAGAATGTACAAGGTAAATGATCGTCATTTTGATTTTAAGTTTCTATATTCAGCTCCTTATATTCAACACTTGACATCCGATAAATCAATGACGAGTATTCAGTCTATCCACAAATTTTATCTCCATTGCGGAATAGCTCTATACTAGGGATTAATAATACATAAATATTTTGATAAGAGCCAGTTTTGAACCGATTACAGGCAAGACATCCCTTTATGTATTAATTAGGTGCGTAATCTGCCCGAGCATATGTAAAAGAACTCGTTTCTCTAAGTGCCGTGGAAACACACTAAGTCTGTCTGTCTAAGATTACCATAATATTTGAGATTTTACAACAAAGTATGTGAAGCATTTTGCTGTGTGTATGTACATTAACGTACACACGTGTGCGTGTGTACATATGCGAGTTATACATCATTGTTTAACCAAATGATATTTTATTGTTCGGCACTTTTATGTACTTCCCACTCGATGTCTTTATATACTTGACAGGATCGTGGCAGTGTTGCGTCTGCGCCAGCAGTATCACGTTGTCCTTGCTGACGTGCAGGTACGCCTTGCAGGACCTGCTGTGGGTGCACGAGCAACTGTACCTGAACCCGCCATCCCGGATCTTACCGCTCTTGTTGTACGTGTAGTCGTGAAGCTTAAGCAGAACCACGTCGTTCGTGAGCGTGATGAATTTAGCTAAAAACGGAGTACCAATTAATATGATAACCGATAAAAAATTCAATTCAATTTTTTAAACACCAAAATAGGCTTTAAAGACATGAAAAAGTAACTAGGACAGAATTATGTACTTACATAATTGTAAATTACCCAATACAAATCGTTGTCGTAAAGATAAAATAAAATCGGGTGAAAATATTGCACAAAACCTTAAATTTTAAAAGAACATCTTAAAATATGTAGTTGACAAAATATGGTAGGTACTCTTTACTGTTCAAATCTGCAATTGGCGGGAGCTCACGAAGAAAGACATCATATAGGTCCGTAATTTTTTTTTGGAATTTCAATATACATAAATATTCATAATAATTTTGTAATTGGACCATATACCTGCAGCGTTTTAAATATCAGAATAGTAATGAATATATTCTAGCAATGCGATCGACGGCAAAAAAACGAATATATCGGAACCGCGTACTTTTCACAATAAAAAAATTATAGCCGTACGTGCGATGTTTTACATTAGTCACGAAACATACTGATGTTGGGAAGCAATAAAAACACGAAGTTAACATTCAAGCATATAACTCAAAATGGAAAACATAATGTTGTGTCGTGATAATGATTCAGACATTTACATATGTGCGTGTGAACGTTGTATATTATCAGCTACAATTTAACATACAATCCGTTCTCCGTTCTAGCGTATTTGGGCGGTGGGTGATTGTGGTCGTTTTCCACCAGCAGTATAACATCGTCCTTGTCTACGTGAATGTAAGCTTTGCAGTTCTTGCTTAGTGCGCTCGAACAACAGTATCTGGAACCTCCTCTGCGGATGGAACTCGCTCTGTTGTACGTCTGCTCATTGTACAAGAGAAGTCGGGCCCCTCTAATGGTTCTGATGTAGTTGGCTACAGCTGAAAACAATGAAAGGGAGAAACAGTGTTTCAGAACTAACTCATTTATCACTAGTTTTTGATAATTCAATACCAAAATATATAAGTAGTTAAGTATACAGCTGTAGTCATGGTTGTTCGTACAGTTATTAATGTAGAAAAGCATTTGAAACCGTATTTTGCTACCAGTAGAGATCAATATCCAGTGCTGCTATTTCTGTACTTCCGATTGCTTGCATTGATTCGATTTATGGTTTAGCGACTGTAGATTTGTGGACTGGTGTAACAGCTTAGTGCTGTAGAATTCGCTCTCCTATTCCAGAGGCCTTGGGTTTAAATTACTGGTTGCATGTGTTTAGAGAGATGTGCGTTTTCAAAATTAAATATTATGTAATATAAAGGTGAAGGAAAACAATGAGCAAAGCTGAAAACCTTAAGAGTTCTCCAAAATGTTCTCCAAGTCGTGTGACGTCAACGATTTCACTGAATCCACGTGCGGTAAAGAAGTAGCTAACGCCTCACGTGTTACTGTTTCATCGCAATGCGATCCCCCCCACCTCCTCTCCCCACTTCCAACGGTCAGGTTCACTAAGCACTGGACAAAGCGTCATGAAAAAAAAACATTTTACAAAAATTTCTCACAAGTATGTTTCAATGGTCTACGCTGCGTTTCAATGCAAACAAACTTTTAACTGCAAATAATTCAGGATAGAAATGGTAAATGATAGTCATTTTGATTTTAAGTTTCTATATTCAGCTCCTTATATTCAACATTCGAATCAGATTAAATGAATGACGTGTGTTCAGTCTATCCACAAATTTTATCTCTGTTGCCGAATAGCTCTATAGTAGTGATTTATGACAGTACATAATTATTTTTATAGGAGCCATTTTTGAACCCATTACAGCCCAGATGTTCCATTATGTGTGCGTAATCAGCTCAAGTATATGTTTGCAAATATGTATTTACATATACATGCAAGGACCCGTTTCTCCAAGTGCTAACAGCACACCATACTATATACATATATACACGCTTATGCTTGTAATGCGACATTGCTTAACCAAATGATATTTTATTAGTCGGCACTCTTATGTACTTCCCACTCGATGTTTTTATATTTGACAACGGGATCGCGGGAATGTTGCGTCTGCGCCAGCAATATCACGTTGTCCTTGCTTATGTGCAGGTACGCCTTGCAGGACTTGCACGAGCATCTGTACCTGAACCCACCATCCCGGATCGAACTGGCCTTGCTGTAGGTGTAATCATGAAGCTTAAACAGAACCTTGTCGTTTGCGAGCGTGATGAACTTAGCTAAAAACAGAGTACCAATTAATATGATAACCGACAATAACTTCACTACATATTTTTTTGAGATGGTTTTTTTTGAGACTGAAAGAAAAAACAATACAAAGAGGACTAGAGATTTTAAGCTTTACAAGACTTCCTCATTCTACTTTTTATATAACGTCATTTAACATATGATTACATTCATCGTAAAGGTCTTGAAAGAAGTTTTCTTTATTATTTTGATTGGCAAACAGGTAAACTGGCCACCTGATCGTGAGTGGTCACAGTCGCCTATGGAGATGTTATCTACAAAAGTTTTTGACGAATCCAGATTATCGTTATTCGCACTTTAAATATTAGGTCTCTAACTCTTTATTTTAATACTGCCAAACCGAAAAATAAAAGTAACTGAGGGAATAAGACTAAACAAAACATTTTTGTCACACATGATAACATTTAATAATGATATACCTATGAAAATAAGTTTTATTTTAGGGCTGCTACTAATTTTACAAATACTTAACTAATGGATTTATAAATATGACATTATTGTTAATGACTAGTAATACATTGACATCACAAGTTTCAATATTTCAGCGATCTTCGTAATCACCAATTAAACAATCAGTGCAAAGCGTGTCTTAATAGATATACTTACATATCTATAATACCTACGGAAATGTTCAAAATATTTCTACGAAAAATAGTGAAGTGAACAAATGAAGAACCGATATTTTGACATGATTGCTAATTGATTGTGAGACATCAACCAGCTCTGTTTCTGTCCGTATTTTCAGGAGAGCAGATGCCTTCTTTCGAAGTCTAGCATCTTATCTACACGTTCATTGCTCCTGGCTATTATATATTTTGTCTTTGTCGACATTTCTAAGGCGCTTAAGGTTGAACGTGACAGTACATATAATAACTTAAGCGCAATAGACATGATATGACTGTGTATACGTATTGTAATTTTTTTTGTTTACCTCACCTTATTCACTTATTTACAATAAAATGTACTAGTATTTACATATTAATACAGTGGGCATTTTATTATTACACGTACGTGCGTGGCATCAAGCCTGTAATCGACGAAGTGGTGTGCAGACGAGGGCCGTACCCACTGCCACGTTTCACAGTTACGTTATACTGTGAAAATGTACAAATTTCAAAACCCACGCATCTTAGAGTACTCTGTAAAGTCTAAAATTTGTGTGACGTGACACCTTACACTTAGTGATGGTGGTTGACTATACTCATGATAGTATTTTAATAGGAATTATCAATTTAAATCCGCATATATTTTTTCTAAGCTCATTAAATCATGAGTCGACTAAGTCAATCACCACGAGTACAGCACTGCAATTGTTTCTTAAATTTTTCATTTTCAAATTTCACTTTTACTACATTTTATCACAGGTGTAGACCTAATAATATTTAATGTTAATAATACAGTGGATATGGAAATGGTACGTGACCATGTAATCATCGATGAATTGTTCATAATAATCAATGGTTTACACAGTCCGAGAATGCCTAAATCCAAATTTGTGACCGCACCCCCAACAAAATTAACGACAGAAGACTTGGCTGCTTGTCTTCAGGTCTCAGTATGATAGTTTAACCTACCTAGCCAAATAACAAATTTAACAGAGATTCGGTTATCCTTCACCTGAAGACTGATCTGGGTGTCCTTATCTCATAAGTACATTTATTTAACATACCTAACCAACCAATGAATCTATTACAGATCAGTGAATATATCACAAAGATTCCATCACGTATAAAAATACAATAACTCGGCATTGGTGTTAAAATAAATATCTACATTTTTTATTACATGATAAACTGGGCTTTGCTCGCTATCGCCCCAAAAACAAAGCGTAGATGTCTCAGAGCCTTCATTCTCTCTTGCTTTAACGCGACCTAAGTAACAAATGTCCGGAAGCAGTTCCATATTATTATAAGTTTCATATGAAATATAAAACTAATTTCCGTGTAACATATGTCATGACTTATATACATGCGGTTTTTACTATTTTAACCTACATTTCGCTGGGAAAATTATGCGTAATAAAATATTATCTAATATAAGCACAAATGTTTCTGAACGCATCCCGTACTTTATAACATAAATGTCATTTGACTTTGACATTTGGTTTTTTAAATGTACACTACAATCTCTACTCTTATATGTCTGACATAGGTTAGAACAGTCAAAAATATATCTAGCCAAGCCAGTTTGCCTTTTGGACCACATTCTGTCATTTAGCATATCAATACTAAACCAATACCGATAGCTGTAATTTAATAGTCTTTGGTTAAGGTATGTATCATTTTCATAGTCGCTGATCAGTTGAACGTAAGCATTACAAATTCACTTGGTGGTCTTTCTAACCTTAGCGAAGTCGTGATAGAAGGAGAGACATTTACGTTGTTCATTGAAGCACAGATGTATCTTGCATTTAACGCATATCGTGTGCGTTTTTCTTGCGCACACTAGGCAATCCCGTTCGAACTTCTGCCAGCCGATACTGTGCGCTAACTTATCTGCGCGAGTCGGATTAGAAATCTGTTCCTCGTTGATCACAAGACGTTTATCAATTTGTTCGCGGCTGGTGACTGGTGGGTTTTTGACCATTGCCGTTTTATTTATGGTCTGAGGATCTAGAATATAGACGGTTGGGATATTGGTTCGCTTTACGGTAATAGGGATGCCGCTGGGTTGACTGTTCGTCGCTTTAAATACAGATGGACCCTTCACACGCGGCATGGTAGTTAAAAGGGTCTTTAGAAGACAACCAGGTGCACATCGCTTCTCCGGTGCTTGGAAGCTTCCAGACAGCACTGGAAAATAATGTATTAAGTTGCATTAGTAAAATTCATTGTTTCTTTTTATTGTTAAATTTTGTTACAAATCAAAATACCTCAAATACTTGTCGGCGCCAGAAATCGAACGGAAATCACTAATAATACAATCAGCTATTTAATACTGTGTAATACCTATTCATTACGCTTGACGACAATTATCGTAGCAAAATTAACAGAAAAGTTAAGAAATAAAAAAATATGAGAATAACTTTCATTACATCGTATAATTTACATATTTAGATAAAATAATACTATCACTGTAATACAATATGTATGTTTTGGTAAATGTGTCACTTTAAAATACGATCATTATTTACTATTGTTATTATATTATAACGCCAGGTCAATGCGACGTGGGCAGAGAGCACCGAGTGCCAAATATGTCGATTTAAAATGTAAACTAACGCAAAAGCATCGTTTGGCTTCTATTCATGACTGTAATTATTGATTTGTAAGATTATTAAAATATAAACACATGCATACATATGTACATGCCAGGTCCGTTACGGGGTAGGAAGAGAGCACCGAGGGCCAAATATATATATATTCTTATAGATATGCCGCACTTCTTCTAAATATACACACATATCGTGTATTTGAACCGTTCCAAAAAAAATATTTTCGTTTTTTTACTATCAGCCCAATATAAAGGCATAAAATGGATAAGTTGAAAATGAGTCTATCTCTTTGAGGTATATTTCGAGTAGGTACATGTACTTACTTAATCATACTATAATAATACTAAGTACTTACATAATTAATGCTTCAAGTACCTACTTAATTAATAATAAGTACTTGTAGCAATATGTATTTTGTAACTTTAAAATGTTCTATGTGTGTATTGTTACAGTATATCTCACTTCGATGTCATCTAACAAGACGAACATAGGCTCCTTAACTGAGGCACCTAATGTAAAGGAACTGGGAATTATTTTAGACTGACGTACATTTGTTACTTCAATATATTTAACTTGAAATGATTAATGATGGTGATAAAATGGAAAATATTTGTATATATTTACGTACAATATGTGTTTGTATACTGATATATTTAATTCTAATACATTTATATTGTGATTGGTTTCTCGAGAATTAACTTGAATTAATTATAAAGCAAGAATGAATATATAACATAAGCTCTGCTTAGCCTGTAACGGACCTGGCTTTACCATAAAATAATAATAATAGTATATCAACTTTTGAGATCTGAATATTTTCGCGACACAAAAACCGACTAGTCAATATTTTATATATTGTAACAATATATGGCACCACACTATAATAAAAACTAGCTCTTCAGAAACACCTTCAAAGATTTTACATACATATATTAGTGCTGTATTGGGCATAAAAAAACTCACAAAAAACTTCTAGCAAAGCTTGATACTTCGGATCAATTATCATCAACGAACTCTTTTACGGTTCCACTGCTCGAAACAAATCTCTTAGAATTAGTGACGCCAAACTCTACTCCACCGGTGCGTTCCGTAGGAGATCCCGGAGTCCTTCTATTAGCGCTGAGGAAGGCCACCGAAGGGGTTTTAGTGCGGTAAAAGTCCCACATAACCCGGTATCTCTCCCAGGATACCGGGTACCTTTTGAAGGTTTCCCCCGCGAAAAAAAAACAAAGTTACATATAGCAAGTTGATATATTGTTTTAAAAGTGATTACTTATTATTGTCCCGATTCACCTCGGTATATATTGGACATATGTAAGAAGTGACAGGCCTTACGTTGATACTCGTAGAATTCCCTCGCCGTTGGAGAACCGTGGGTTGTAATGTTAGTTACCCATTTGTTTGTTGTTACATACGTCAACAGTCCCAGGATACTTCATTTGAGTAACTAGAGTGTAACTTTACTGTCGCCACACAAAACTAACTTGGATTGAAATGTTATCCAACTTTACGACGTTTGCGGAAAATATTTTATTACTGTGCAGATCCACTTGTAGGATTGAGGATCAGCTCAACATAAAATATAACTGGCTTCTTTTGTTACCCGGACGTCAGCCTGTCTTAACGTCCATTGTGCTTTCGAGCTAGGTCAGGCATGTAGAGATTATGTAAGTAAATGTTTTGATATTACTTTTGCTTTCACATTATTATTTTATGCTTTTTGTTTACGCTCCTTTATGAAGGGCCGTAATATATCCAAAGATCACAGATTGTGGTGCAGAGAGGGGTGCTGGTTCCTTTACTAATGTACCGTGGTAAACATTGGGTATGGCAAACACGTAACCAAAGTAGAGTTTATGCAGTAGAAATGAGGGCATTAATAAGTACGTGTACGTAACATCACGCCTGATATCCCCGAAGAGGCAGGCAGAGGAGTGTAGAACACTCCTACAATTCACTAGTTCCGTTTACGTCCCACTATGGAATAGGTAGTGAGCCTATTGCCATGCACCGGGCACAAATCCAGACTCCGAGACACTAATAGAAAATCTAAATTAGATAAATTCTATAGTGCTCGACCCGGGAATCGAACCCAGGACCTCCTGATCGTCAGTCGCACTTACAACTAACACGACCAACGAGGCAGTCTCTTTGTAGATACTTGCTTTTAATTATATAATTTCCGAAAGTACCTATACCTAGCTGTTAAAAGCAAACGATATTAAAAGACGAACCGAACACAAACCCATTGTTGCCGACGCAACAGCTTATACAATCCTTGCTTGGAGACGTTGCTAATTACCTGTAATCCTTCCGTTCGGCCGGCGTCGCCGACAGCCGTCTTTACACCCACCGATATATTTGTACACTTTCGCATTATTTCATTATATTCTTTGTGGTGCGCTCGGAACGACGCAGGAAGTAAATTAAAATAAACTTCTGTATAAAAACTGATGTTTATTGTATCTACGCGATATTGTTGTGTTGGTAATACTTTCTTCCGATAAACTTTAGCGGTCAGATCAGTGCCGTGGATACCTGTTCAGCGGCACAGGATCAAAAAACATTTGACGCGATTAAAACAACTTCACGCTAAGCAATGTTCGCACGTTTGTTGTGAACGTAACGATGCGAACGGTGTTCTAAGGAATGGGGAAAAATACTTGTAGGTTCTGTGGCTGTTCTATGCATTTAAGACGAAGGTTTGGTGTTGGTCGTGAGACAAGCGCGTTGTGTATAAACAGAATCAAATTTTAATTACTATGTTTTTAATTTTTAAGATTACCTACTAACGACTTTTTGGTTATTTTTAATTGCTATTGGTTATTTTATTTATTACAAAAAGTGTTCTTATGAACCAATTTTGAATAAATGACATTTGAATTTGAATTACCACATACCTCTTATCATTTACATTGGACACGAAACGTATGCAAACAGCAATGCTGAGAAGATGATGATAAAAGCCAGGGTATCAAAATCAGCGCTGCGTTCCGTAGGAGAGCCCATAGTCCTCGTATTAGCGCCGAGGAAGGCCACCGAGGGGGTTTAAGTACGATAAAAATCCCACTTAACCCGGTATCTCTCCCAAGGTACCAGGTAGATACCTTATGAAGGTTCCCCCCCCCCCGTAAAAAAAGGGTAACATTATATAATAAAGGGTAACATTACATACCTAAGCCATCATAGACTTTAGCGCGAAGGGATACGGACGATGGCTGTACTTCTGACATCATCAGGAATGTGTATTAAATACATTAAAATATAAGTATTCCGTGCAAGTATGTTTATTTAATAGACGGTAAATATAGAAATACATATATGCGGGCTGTTTAGGCACAGATAACTGCCCTGGTCGCCTATGAGCTATGGGATATGGATAGTGCGAGAGGTCGTGCTCTGCGGTCCGTCCGACCGTGCGGTGCGGCCGACCGTGGCGTATGTTCAGCGGTGTACTGCAATAGGCTGATGGTGATGGAATATGGGGGAACTTAGTCAGCGATTAAAGAGTTGGTGTTGCCATTCTTTCTGCATGTCCTAACTCTTTCTGTACCTACCTGGTCTGAACGTGTAAATGTAAAGAAAGCGCGTCAGGTGTGTAAGAAAGCGGCCACGTGGGCGTGCGGCCCTCAACACGTTCTGGTTACCTCGTGAGGGCCGGCTGTACCCTGGCTCGCACTGCAACTTAACTCTTCAATATTATATTCAAAAGGAGGCTCAAGACACTCGCGAAATGCGGATCTGACCGTTATTGTGGTCAGCGTCATTGTAAACATACTATTTTTTTACGGTCCGTATGTTTCTCAAGACGGCTAATTTCGCATCTACGTCGATATCTATTGAGTTATTAAACTAATAATGTACGTACTGAATATTGCAGCCCGGAAATCAACAATAGGCATCTGTAAGCTCGGTACCCTTGAATATTAACAAATTACGGTTACCTTCTTACCCACATCTTTCTTTAGCCTCTAAGAATTTTAATTTGCTTAATGCAGATAAATAAAATTGAAGTGTCTGCTTATAATATTAAAATAACCGCATTTTACTAAATGCATATGTTTCTATACACGGTAGGTACATATATATAGGTACCAAAATAACGTTTCTTTTTTTTTAAATTTTGTCTCTGTTCTGGAACGGCTGGACGGATTTTGTCCGGACTTTCACTGGCAGATAGCTGATGTCATAAGGAGCAGTGGCGTAGCGTGGGTTTCAGTCGACGTGGCGGAAGAGAATGTTGCCACCCTCTTAAAAGTTGTATGTGGTGCCTGGTGAGAATATTGACGACCAAAAAAAGGAAAACGCCTTCGCCTCATTTACAGTTAATATGTTTATCCTTCGGAGAATGTCGATGAGCAAAAAGAAAAACGCTGTCGCCTCGTCGAAAGTTTAATATATTTGGCCTTTTCGAGAACTAAAACTTTTTTGCCGCCCCGGAATATCCCTTTTGCCGCCCCCTAAAGTGCCGCCCGGGGCGGAGCGGCCCTACCGCCCCTCCCCCCCCACGCTAGGCCACTGATAAGGAGTAACTTAGGCTACATTCATTTTATAGTTTTAGTTTTCTATGCGGACGCAGTCGCGAGTACAGCTAGTTTGCACTATAAATGTAGGTAGTACCTATGAGTTACACACGTAACACGTATTGTCTGCTTAGCACCTCCGGCTCGGCGCTGAACAATGTTGAATTCTTGTCTATTCTATTAATATACATCTATGTTCGAATTATTCGTGAATAATAAACCTTATTTATCTCTGCGAAAGATCCTCACATCTTATTGTAAATTCTACCCTTAGGTAACCTACCGCTTCACACCTCTCTAAACAGATCGCAAAGGGATCAGATGGCTCCGTGTCACCGTAAGCCTAATCTAATAACTGCCCTCCGCCCTCGGAGCGGGGGTGGGGGCGGGGGTGGGTGCCACGAGGTGGCTTGTAAGGGGTGATTACCGAATCTTTATCAACCCCATTAGAGAAGGTGTAAAAAACGTGCAGAGTGAAGTCCATCATTGTGCGATGATTTAGCCAGGCTTCAGCGCTTTCAATTGTTTACGTTGGTGTACGGGAACATAAAATCGAATAGACTACGAATTTCGCTGCGATAACTGCATTAAAACTAGTCGGCAATGCGATGAAAGAGAAACACTACGTTATTTCTTTGTCGGTGATAAGTTGAGTTCAAAATTTTATCCGATTACTCGTATAAAGTAATTTTCTTACGATCATAAGTTGTACCAATAGAAGCTTAAAGAGTATATAGGTATTTTACAGTATTTGTGTTGTGTAATATTTTGCGTTTGCACATAGGTATCCCTCATACTGTAGATATATTAGTGACTCAGTTAACTGGGTATATACGATAACACTGTGACGACAGTTCACACCCTTACGTGAAGCTTATGTCACCCGCGAGGTAGTCACGCGGACGGCGAAGGGTGATGTCAATTAGGAGCCGTCGCAAGAGGCGTCAAGTGAAAGAGATACATTTATAACGCATGACAACGTAATAAACTTTTATCGAATGAAAGGTTCAATTATATACCGTTTATTTCCTCCGTGTCAACCACCTTGGGAGTAAATTGTACCACGGTAGATACTCACAATCATATTCGTACTTTACAATAAGAAATGATACGAGTAACCGGGCAGCTTTTTATTATGACCATATTTATAGATTGTTACATGAATTTAGTTTAACATTAATTGAAATTAAAGAATGTCTCTTAAACTCTTAAATTTGTTTACAAAATGCATCAACAGTTCAACATTAACCGTCTTTCAGGAAATAAAAATAGTATCGATATAGTTACATTCCCCACAGTTACTGGATTACTTTTTAATTATAACCTAGATGTGGTTTCGATGTGTTTATCTAATTGCAACCAAATCCATCCACATTTGGAGCATTGTATCACAAAACGTGACTCAAGTGGCGTCACTTTAAGCAATTTAGCGTTCTCCATATCCAAGGGCCCACCTCTCAGTCCCTTTACTCCAAATGCAGATCAACAGCCGGTCGGCGCGCGGACAGTCGCTAGCCGGCGACGTGCATTTAGGAGACTTATTACGCGCTTGCTTCCTGTTCATTTAGATTAATAATTGTAACCAATCTCACAGAGTGCGCGGAAAGCCATGAGAATAATCTTGGCGTGGACCACTTTATCAAAAATGTTGTTTTAACATTATATTAATCTGTGGGACAACACTCGGTGGTGCGACGTGAGCTAACCCAAGTTGGGTCACGTCGCCTACATTTATCATGCAATGGTTGTCTATTTTATTACTAGTCCTACAGTTGCTGCCGACTGCCTCGTTGCTACAGTGGTTGCACGTGTATCTGCAGCTGCAGTGGTTCCGGTCCGATTGTCAGTATCGGCCTGTATCCGATGGTAGCCGATACTGCTTGATTTTTCTAACTTAGATTTTCTATTACAAATTTCTGGCATTGGCTTGGAGACTGGATCCGTGTCTGGGTTATGGCAATAATTGTACCCCCATTATATGATGGAACGTAAATATAACTTGTGAAGGTGAACACTATGCTCCCGTGCACACCTCTTCGGGGAGAATAAGCGTGATGTCACGTGTAGGTATGTGCCATAGATGCACACTAATCCTATTGATACTTTACTACCCAGATACAGAAAAATGACTTATGCTACTCGCATAAATACCTATTTATTATAGATTGTGGAGACCTTGAATGGCTTCTAACAAACTTTCCCTACTTCAGTTGATTAACTACTTAAGTTGCTTTCAAAAGTACTTACAGTAAGTACCTTTCAAAACAATTTTTACCACTTTTCAACTGTTTATGACAAGTAGTGATAAAAGGTGTAATAATGCAGCCAACACGTGGATGTCGGAAGTGTTTAGTTACTCAAAAAGTTGCAGCGCACAGTTTTAGAATGTTAGTCACACGTGTTTGATTTGGTTTTGAACTTGATTTTTTAAATGTTGGTGCGCCCGTTGGCTTATTTTAGGGTAAGTTAATTATTACCATAAATCTGCTGAGAAAATCTCGACTCTCGTTCAGATATTGAAAGAAAAGAAAGAAAAACATATTTATTTCGCCCAAAAATAGAGACAGACACACAATATATAAGTAGGTACTTATAATAAATCTGTAGAGAGGTCAATTGTGTACATGAAATATATTTCCAAAATAACTATCAGGGGGTGATTAGGGATCGATACTGATGCCAAAAAT
>DWTO01002395.1:0-14071 GCA_018244755.1 Jemadia pseudognetus
AGAGATACATGTACACAATGGGTTGCAGAATACAAATGAAGCCAGTAGTTTGCCAAGTTTGTACGTACACTGCTTCTGTAAGGCAGAATTGTGCTGAACGTTTCAAGTGAAAAAGTAATTTTATTTTGTGGTCCTATATACTCTTCGTGTTCTACTAATAAGGAATAAGCGATAAGCGAATGATAATGCTAGTGCTATTAAACCCGGGTATCCGCGTTCAGGTACCCGGGTACTATGTTCGGATAATGTAGTCAAAATAGTGACAATAGTCATAAATAACAGTTTGTTTTCTTGTTCAAGTTTTGGAGTCTAGGGTCTGAATTTCTTTTGTTCAGGTCTAGTTTTACTAAGTTCGTTGAATTTTTTGACAAAATTTTAACTTAACTCTTCTTGCTGGGAGGAGACATGTGTTTATTTGAAATACACTGGGGGGATGAGATAATTTTTATGTCAATTATATTAACTTGTAGGTATCAGTTATTATTATTTACTTTTGAATATAAATTCTTAGCTCATCTGTGTTAATAGAGGAATCTGTACTAATTGACTCAATAAATAAAGTATTACAATCATCTTTATTGTAAATACGACACTGCATTAGATAAAATAAATTGAGTTTTGACTAAGAAGTTTCTCTATTACTGAAAAGGAATTATTTAAATTAATAAAGTTTTACGTGTCCGCATACAATAATGACATTAAATACACTTACGATTTATTAAGCGTTTCGGGAATATTAAATTATGTATGTACATACACGATATACGTACATATATATGTACTATGTTTTCGATGTTTAGTATCCATGTCGCATGTAGCAGTCTGCGAAACGAATCACTTAACCCAGTTGCGGCTACGGTTGAAACATTGCCGTGTGCTCGATGTACTCAGTGATAGTTTGTTATTATTGAAATCTCGAATGGGATGCGAAATTCACGTAGAAAACGACTGGAACAATAAGCTTCAGAACGCACATTTAACAACTTCAGTTGTAGTCTCTGACTCATTCGTGACCATAGTATATTTTACCCGTGATTTAAAAAATTAATGAACTTATTAAATTTCATCTACTAATTAATTATTAATTAACTCGAATATTTGAATTTCTCCTTATATATAATTAAGGACAAAACAACGACGATCTTATCCATATAGTGCAGGATTTTACTAAAAAAACATGTGAAAGGTGCAATGGACGGCAAATTCAAGCTTCTTAAATCAACCTTAGGAATTCTAGGTACAAAATACGGTAGGGTTTAAATAATATTTAAATGTTTTGGTTTCAAAAACAATGAAAACACTTATTAAATCAGCACCTATTAAACCATTAGCGTGCGATAAACTATTTCCGGATTACTACCACTGTTAAACTATTGGGAACATAGAATTTATGAACGTGATCAACATTTTATACTGAATAATTTATTTACTTAATTCAAAAGTTTCTTACATTTTCAATAGTGTTCGGGACGAATATCATCGTTAATCGGCGGAGTTGGCGGACATTTGTAACGAAATTTATTTCACTTTAGGAGAATGGGCGCGCGGCGCCGGACCTGACGGCCTCGCCGGGCCGCGCGCCGCCGCCCGGCCCGCCGCAGCCGCCGCGCGCCAACCACGCGCCGCCCTGCGTGCTGCAGCCAGACTTCCGCAAGGTATATCCGGTACAAAAACGAGCTATTATTACTATTATTAATTATTATGTATGTAGATAGAATCGACCCGTTGGCTAGGTAACTTTTCATTTCATTCCATTTTCTCGTGAGGACAAACATCTTTGATTGATCCGTAGTCAAACGTAATTACTAAGTGAGCACTGAATCCCAAAGACTATTCACCCGCTATTCGAGCTGGTTGTCTCTCTCTAAGTAGGTATACGAAAGAGAGTTGAACTAGATATTAAGACGCTTATTACTACGCTATTCAAGGTTAAAGCTCCATCAACTTCTTAAAGGTGTACTCATAATGACGCTGATGCTTTACTTACTAACATAATGTTTACATTAGTCGCGACTTGTAGTGTACTACGCCCGCAACATATATATTACAGGTAACGCATTTAATACTTTTTAATGCATTTATATTTACTAGTATTAAAAAAATTTAACAGGATAGAGATATAGGTATTTTAAATCGGATAAAATTAAGCACGATTTTTTTGTAAACCCCAATGTAAATGTCATTGTATATAAGTATGTTTCGAAACATAAATACTCGTACTTGTTATCTAATAAGTATATTTTCTCTTAGGTATCGGGTGTAAGCAATGAAATATTCAGACAGATTGAGATGGTTGAAAATGATCACGACGCCACCACGGCCGCGGCGCTCGAGGTGAGTCATGTTATGTTTTATAATTATATCATCACGCCACATCTATTGCAGGGTAGACAGAGAACACCGAGCACCAAATTTTATTATAATGATTACTCTTTTTCATCAATTACAAGCTATATATGTATGTTCATGCCAAGTCCTTTTCAGGGTAGGTTGAGAGCCTCGAGTGCCAAATATCTTTATGTATACATTTATTTAAATAAATATGACGTAGTATGATTAAGCCTTTAATAAGGCTAGAATAACAGTCTTAAAGTAGACGAGCATACGTAACCAGCTTTTAATAGAATACACTTTAAATAATACCTAATTATGCTACTAACTGTGCCCATACTAACTTACGCTAACAGGACTTTTGTTCAGTTCATGCTTGTAGAAGAGGGGACTGCTTTAGTGTTCAGGTCTTAAGTACGCAAAGTAACTAATACTAATTTAATTCACGCTAAGTAATCTCTGCTAAAATTTCTATTTGTGTATTTCAATAAGCCATCTATTTTGTTTATCAATAAAATTATAAGTCCAATATTATGCGTGCGTCACATATAATCTCCGGAGAGACTTCAATTAAGTCCTGTAAGTTTTATTTTTAGACACTTGGTCCTTATCTAAAAGAAATATTTCGAAATGTTCATTCAATATAAAGTTATTAAAGTTCTAAAAAACAACGATTTCTGTAAGCACTGCATGTTCAGTCACGGTTAACTATACGTCGCTTGCTCTCGCGATACCAACCCAGACAATTTTAATATTGTAGCTACAAACAGTCTAACGAATAATATTCTTTACAAAGACATTTTGTACTTAAGTATATATTTTGCCGATCTTTTTAATGATTTTTCATTTGCACGTAAAATGTATTGATCGTAACAAACACAGACGAAGTAGCGATATCAGCTGGTTAATATTAAATGTTATTAATGAAGAGTTAATACCAACGTACCAGCTACAAGAAACAGTTTTGGTACCGTTGCTTTTCGAAGTTGTAAACGGTTCTGGTCCTTTGCGAGGATGGTTACAACTGTCTATGGGCGGTGGCGAACATTTACGCGTGATATTTCCTACCTACTTGACCCTAAGTTGACTCTCTGATCGTTCGAATGGTTCCAAATGTGCCTACTAATCGAGATGTCCTGGGTTCAATTCCCGGGTTGGGTAATAGTAGATTATTCCAACTTAAATGTTCTCCCTGAAATTTCGATAAGTGGGTCGGAGTTTGGATTTGTGTCTAATGTACGGCAATAGGCTCACCATGCATTTCATGATGGGACGTAAACGTAACTGGTGAAACGTGGGACTGAACTACACTTCTCTGCCCAACTCATTGTGGATTACGGGGGTGATGTTACGCTTAGATAATAATTTATAAATGTAGCCAAATCTCTTTTTATTAACGGGAATGTGCTGAACATAATATTTCTTACATTCTTTGTACCTGCTGATTGAATAGCTATTATAAGCTTTGTTCATTACAATAGCTGTGGCCATCATTTATGTGTACGTACAAGTGTGTGCCATATATATGAATCCCTATGTTTGATATCAAAGAAATAGCTTTGTATTATTCAATGTAGGTGTAAGTAGAAGGATATTGAACAGTATCATTATTTTGAGGTTAGGCTAAACGGCTAAGCACTGTTATATCATCATGCTGGGTATTTACGGGATAGTCAGAGAATCCCAAGTCCCAAATTGCCCTTTCTTTATAGACCTCACGAATTTCTTTTAAATAAATCACTCTTCATACAAGCACACCGATTTCAAAAACTTCTGACACCCGCATCAGTCAGTATCTGACCTATTTGATCAAGAAAGGTGAATCTTGGCGTCTCTAGCCACCTGCATCCATCAAGAAGCAAGTCAATTTTTCAAGGTACCTACAATGTTTGTTAAAAATAATTCCAGGCGGTGGAGCGACGGGGCGAGATGATAGTACGGATCCTTGAATTGAGACAAGTGGGCCGGAACAACATTGAAGCCGCCAAGAAGTTCTTTGCGTTGCAGGTAATGTAAAGTACCTCGTTGGTCGTGTTGGTTGCAAGCTCCGTGCCGATCGGGACTCCTGGGTTCTAGTCCTGGGTCGGACACTATTGGATATTTTTAACTTAGATTATCTAGCTTGGCTTGGATATCTGTGTCCGGTGTTTGACAATAGGCTCATCACCTATTCCATCATCGCCATGCTCAGCCTAGTTGGTACTCTAAAAGTAATTCTGAGAAAGTCTCTTTATTTCTCTAACTCCAGTAGTGTGCTTCATAAACATCCATATCTACAATTCCCTTCGCGTAAAATGTTTACCGTTTCTATTAAAGCGGATTTATAATAAAAACTTATTGTTTCCCAACTCATCTTGAACAGTACCCAATTTTCCCTAGAACCAGGTAAATTTATTCGCTCAATTGACCTGGATGCTTAACTCGGTGCCCTGTACAAACCAAGAGTGGTGTACTCCTACAGCTCATTGTTCGGAGCTGCCCCAGATAGCGGAATGCGAACGCAATTTAGAATGGCATTGTCGAGATGTACACCGCTAGTTCATAGCAACCGCTATTGGATATAAAGGAATAACCCTTTACGTAGTTCAAATAGTGCGCAGTGCTTGGATAATTGCTGTGTTATTGTCATTAGAAGGTATTCGAACAGCTTCAGATATTGTGGATACGTTACAACATGAATAAAACTGCCTTTTATTAGGAATATTATTACGTCGTCAAGTCACGTCTCTCGTATGATGGATATAGAGCACCACATTTTAAATATCTCGATATTTCCAGAACTGAGGTGTTTATTCTACATTCGTCTTCGAGATCTCCGGGTTGTCTGGCTCTCTATCAGTCTTTCCCATCAGTCATCATACTCCTTAATCACATCAGTATCATATCTATCTGGTTGAGATAGGAATAGGTCTCGATCTCCCTCGGAAACCGCATTCGTCAACATTCCCATTGTTTATCATTTATTTATAATTTTTCCATATTTTCCTTTAAGTGTAAAGTCGAATTTATTTGTCCAGCGTGGTGGCCTATAGCTTCGCCCTCCATTCTCATTTTGTGCATACACCGGTTCAACATTGGAACGATAAATGGGTTGGCAAAATTAGTTGAATAATTTAACATACAGTATCCAGTGCACCAAATTTAAATAAGTTTTCATAGTAATGTAACCTGAAAACATGAAATTCAATTTTAAAATAAATGTACATAACATCGCCGATTAACAAGGTAGCTTGCTGTTGAATGGAAACTATTTGCATTTTCAAGGGCTGGTCGTTATTAACTTTAATTATTTTTAAAATATTGTTTACGTTTTCAGTGAAAACCTCTTTTATATATGTTATTATAATTATTGCTTTTCGGAGACCTCTTTAAAAAGATTAATACAATTTTTTTAGCGCTCTGTTCAATGGTTTTTGGGTATCCAGTCCAGTCTGATTCTGCCTTAATTAACTGAAATAGCTAAGTATAGTGTACGAACCATATGACAGGTTTTTCAACGCTTGAAAGACTGAAATGTCACGAAATTGACCAGTTTGGTTTTATTTAATTTTATTTTGTAGCATCACTATGACATTTGGTTATCAGTATCACTGATAAGCTATCGGTAGCATGGATACATTAGAGATTAGTAATAAACGTATGTTATATAATTCACCAGGACTCACGACACGTCGTTCAGCTAGTGGAAATTGTAAAGCGACCAGGGCAAACCTTGGGACTGTACATCCGGGAAGGCGATGGTGGAGCCCGGACGGATGGAGTGTTCATATCTCGAATAGCCCTGGAATCAGCAGTGTACAACAGCGGATGCCTTAAAGTTGGAGACGAAATCCTGGCAGTTAACCTGGTGGATGTGAGGCGCATGTCGCTGGATGACGTCGTGATCATCATGTCCATTCCACGAAGACTGCTACTTTGCACTAGACAGAGAAAAGGTAATGTAATAAGACTCGAAGTTCTTCTAATGGAGAGTAAGTTGCGGCCTATTATTAACTCGCAAGTTGTACAAGAATACGTATATTTAATTTTATGAAACCATTGCAAAGCGCGACTGCAGAACTAGAGGTTCTGAATTCAATTCCCGGGTTTATTGGAACTTTGTAACTTACAATTTCTAGTTGATATACCTAGTAGCGTATGACAATAGGCTCATTCCCTAGTCCATGGCGGGACGCAAACGTAACTAGTAAAACTTTGGAGTGTAGTACACTACAGTACCTATCTCTTCGGGCATTACAGGCATGATGTCACGTTACGTTTTTTCTAATTTGTGAATAGTTTAATTCGTCACAAATTAACTTTATATATTTTGTAACAAAATTCCAAAAACTATGTTTCTTACGCGTGTACGTACGCACGTTTATACTCTGTTTATACGCATGTACATATACCTATCTCACAGAAAGTTTTAAATATACGTATATCATAAATCAATGAATAACACCATCCTTACTATCTTATCTTATGTTATGGTGTTTTAATAACGATTAAGGCCATTCTAAATATAAAAAACAAATTGCGTAAAATCTTAAAAAAATTAGCTATTATATCAATGTAACTGTTTTCCTAGGTAAATCTGGGCCTGGCTCGCCATCATTGCCGCGTGCAGAACACAAGCCACCGCCGGTCGTGGTACTGAAGAGAGACTGCCGGGACGACGACGACAGAGAACGTGACAGAGTTGATGGCTTATATTCACAGTAAGTATTTATAGTAGAACATGTAACAGCTGGGTCTTGAAATATAATTGTTTTGGGATTTACATATCAATTTCATAACAATAATAACCGTAATTTTAGACACGGCACTCTTCGGTCTGCTGGAGCTCAAAGTAACGTCGTACGCCCTGTGGGTGACGGTCGGGAAGAGAGAAGTCGCATGCAACTGGGGCCGCTTTCTCCAGATTCAGCTGGACTCGACCTATACTACAACTCACGTCCACCATCCGATCATTCTACATGGAGGTATCAGAGACGTCTTTAATTTTAATACTAAAACCACTTTGTATTTAATCCAATGTGACAACAATTTATGTTAGTTCTGTATGAAATCACATCATAAAATAATTGGCAAATAGCCCAAATTTGTTTTGAAGCTTTGATTTTGCTTTTCAGAACAGATTCTACCCTTTATTTAAGTACTATTTATTATTCTCAGTTATCGACCCCCACCGCCGGTCATAACTGAACAACCGAAGTCATCCGCTACGCATTTTGTCCCATACGAGAGATCGTATCCGAACACACTCGAAAGCTTGGCAGAAAAAGTTCACTCTTTTTATCCGTCAGAAAGTGGAAGGTAAGGAAAACAATATTAAGAATATTTTAAACGATTCAACTGGTGTACAGAAATATTATACTTTACAGTACCCGATTTGGTAGCAGAGTACCACGGTCAGGATCGGAACAACAATTACCACGTGCGGAAACCCATTCGGACTTCGGAAGACATTCACTACTCAGATCTAGCTTAAAAGCCTCAGCGGCTACGGGCGGTGGTCAGTATTTTTCTGTTTTCTCCTGCATTTATTTTAAATAAATACCGAAGTATAAATATGAAAATGTTATTAAATTCATGCATATTTTATAATAATCATGAAAATAATTACTCTTTCAGCCTCAAGTTTGTCAAGATACAATCAACGTTATGGTGGAGTGGGCATGACAGGATCGGGTCTTACGAGCAGTGGTCTCGGTGGAACCGGTTTAAGTGGTACAGGCTTAGGTGGTCCTGGATTGCCTTCTGGCCTTTCTAGTACCGGACTAAGCGGATTGACAGGCTCAAGTTTAGTAGGGTCAGGGTTAACGAGTTCAGGTCTTGGCGCCAGTTTAGCTGGTACCGGGTTGGGATCTACTCTTGGAGGAGGCTACGGAACCACTGGACTAGGTTTACCATCGTACAGCAGTAAATTTGGAACGTCAAGAAGAAACAGAAGCTTGGACTACTCATCAGACACTGAGGCCACTGCTCCTACGCGAACACCATACTACTCAGGTCTGAGCGGTTACAGGAGTAGCACATTAGGAAGAGATATCGGATCCAAATTTAATTCATTACCCAGGGATGTTAGAGGAACAGGTCAAAGGTAAAATCATAAAGAGTAATCAAATTAAGATTATTTTTTTAAATGAATTATTATTTTAAATGGTCCTTTAATCCTTAAATAGGCTGGGCTTATCTAGGCGTGCTGGGAGTGTTCTTCAAGATGAGCCCGAACCATTGTCATCACGGTTGGATCTTCGTTCCTCTAGAGGCAAGTAGCATGCTAAGAATATCGCGTTCATTACGTTATTACCTTTGAGATTCTGAATCTGTCACTTTTTCAGGTCGTTTACCCTCCTCACCTTCAGTGTTCACATCAGACGAATACAGGGCATGGTTATCTCGTGCCCCATCAACCAGTGCTCTGTACGAAACGCTTCGCCCAAGACTTCCAACGCACTATTCAGCTGAAAATATCCATGATGCTTTGAAAAATGTAAGAAAAGCTTAGTTGTAAAGCTATACGAACATAATCGCTGTGCTGAGCCAGCTGCTACACATATACACCGAAATGTTAGAGGCAACTAAATATTCATCATCACTGCCAGACATATTAATCATCTTTTTTATTACACTATATTTAAAAAAAAAGCTTATGTATATACTCCTATATGTATTCACATTATAATTCCTTCTTCATAAGCCACTTTATCATTAACCACGTCATCTATCATCGCCATGCATCTTCCAGATGGAAAGTGGTAGTCGCTTCGGTTCATCGCTTGGCTTGTCAGCTGGTCGGCGGATCGAGCGCCCTCGTCACTTACCAGCTCGCTCGCTCTCGTCACAACAGTTGGGACCTACCGCCGGAGGATCGCCATCGGCTCGGCGTGTTCGTCAGCTCCTAGAGCTCGGTTCAAGATTCACCTGCCCTAATCCTAGTCCTGTGCCAACGCCAAGTTCCCGTCATCAGCGCCAGCTCGATATTAATCCTAATGGTAAGAGTTTTTAAATAATTATCCTGGAATTGAAAATTCTAATTATACTATGAAATTAAAATATTTGGGTTAGGGCAAGCATTTTGCAAAAAGTCATTTTTTTTACAAACAAATATATTCAAAGACAAGGGGCAAAAATTTTATTATGTAAATGTATATATGTATGTATATTCAACTAAAATATCTAAGAGAACACTAACTCGAATGAATTTACTCAGATACATCTTTATTAAGTTGCGAGTTTGCGTGATTATCACAAGATTAAGTTCGTTCATCGTAGCGCCCAAGTTATTTAGAAAAATTGAGTAATTACTATCTATCATATTTGTATCCGATTTGCTAGAGTTGTGGCGGTGATCCACGATTGGAATCATATTATTATGTTCATTTACTCCCGTCCATTTATAAAATGTGTAATGCTCTTCCTTCTAAGATATTCACCGAAACGCTATGACGTTGCGTTCATCGAGAAAGGCGTGCAATTGTATTTTTTCATAGCCGGCTACACTTTCATCATTTCTTTTGGTGTTATGTACATCTATAGGCGATGGTGACGACTTATCATCTGATTCTCCGTAAGCTGTTTGCTAGGTTCAATTTTAAAAAATCATTTATTACATTTATTTCCATTCACAGAGTTCCTAAAATATAAAGTGGAGAAACCTGGAGTAGGTGGATTATCAGCATCGATGACCGGCCTGTCTCGACTTTCTGGGGGAGTGTCGGGCATGTTATGGGTCCACCTGCTAGCTGGGCGGGGTCTTCGGCCAGTACCTTCCGGGTCTTCGCCAGGCTCGCCCCCCTCGGGGCCATTAGCTCCACCACAGCAACCAGTGGCTCCGAGAGATTTGTACTGCGTACTTGAATGCGATCGAGTGCACAAAGCTCGGACTGTGGTAAGATTGTAGTTATTGGATACGTTCATTAATTTTGAGAAATAATGTGTACCAACGCTTTGCAAAATATGGAGTGAGAATACATACTACTCACTCATATTCAGAAAGAATTGAATTTAGAAATTTTTCACTTTAAAAAAAAATATATAGTTTAAAGACAGATTTAACTAAATTTAACAACAAAGTTTTAATTTTGTAGAGAAATTTAGGACAAGTAAATCTTTCAAAAACTATCAAATATTAGGTTTCCACATGTTGCATAGTGTGTGTTAAACTTATTGAAATAACTGACTCTAATAGTGTTGTTCCTGAAGGATTATTTGCTGTTAGCTACAAATGTCCAATAAACTGCTGCCTGATAAATCTTTTTTTCATATAAACATTATTCTATATTTAAATAGGTCACTAATTGTACTACTGTAGCGTGGTAAGGGGAACTTCAGGATTCACTCAGATTCAAGACTAGAAACAATATAGCAATGGACACAAACAATACTATTCTTACTTATTGTTATTCGAACTGTATTGAATTTAAAGCAAAATGATCTGTTATGCACTAATTTGAATATAATATGAATTGGAAGTGTATAAAACCATTTTTATACTCAATCTCACGACCTTCATCATCAGGTCCGCAACGGAGAGCTCCAGTTCGACTGGGACGAATCGTTTGAACTGGAACTGGTAGACAACCGGCAGCTCGACGTTCTGGTGTACTCTTGGGATCCCCAGCACCGCCACAAGCTGTGTTACCGTGGGGCGGTCACCCTGCCCGATTTGCTTGCTCGGTCACCTTCACATCAGCTCGCCATCAGGGTACAATATAATTTGCTTGTTGAATCAAACATACTTTATCATCAGAATAATAGTATACATTCACACAACAATATTATACAAACTTAATGTGCACGATTATCCTTAATTTTTTTTGCGGTAACCAGTCGACAACATACATATCTGTAGGTACACTTCCTCAATGATAATTTAAGACTCAGACATATACTTTCATATTATAGAAATCTGACACACAACCCTCGGCTCAGAGGTTAGTGCTACAAACCAAATATGAAGGAATTATATTACGATTTCTTCCAACAGATGGATCCACGGGGTACGCTTTACGTTCGCCTGCGACACACAGAGCCACATGACCTGTTCCGTCGCCGGCAAGCGCCGCCGCGTATCTCGCCACCGCCGCTATTCGGGACGGAACTGGACACAGTGGTGGCTCGGGAGGTCAGACCACCGCACGCGCCTCCCGTGCCGTTAGTCGTACGCCGATGCGTGGAGGAGATTGAAAGACGAGGACTGGATATTATTGGTGAGTGTACTATGAGAATTTTGTTATAATATATTTAATAGTTATTACAATACAGAAATTAAATATTAGTAAATTACTCAGTAAGTAAATTACTAATTAACGTATCGATGTGGAAAAACAAGTTATAACTGAAATACCTCTTTAAGCGATAACCTTATTCTTCTCCCAGGTTTGTACCGGCTCTGCGGTTCTGCAACGAAAAAGCGTGTTTTGCGAGAGGCTTTCGAGCGCAATCCTCGTGGAGTTGAGCTGACGCCAGACGCAGTTCCCGACATTAACGTTATTACAGGCCTATTAAAAGATTTCCTGCGGGAACTTCCACAACCACTGTTCAGCCGTTGCTTGTACCAGATGACGCTAGATGCTCTAGGTGAGTGTATTTAGTAATTAGCACTTATCTTTCTATATTCCAAGTATCACTTTCAAAATTGTTAAATTGATATTATAAATACTATTTAAGATTACATGAACTAAAATTAAATTCTTAGTCAAATAGTTCAAGAAATAAATATTTATTTAGATTAAATTATTGTAACGATAAGCTAAACCCTCTAGTTCAACTCGTGTAAGAGTTTTAATAAAGTTTGTTTTATTGTATGTGTCTCCGATTGCACTAACAATAATTTCCTTTCAGGGGTATGCCTGCCTGACGATCGAGAAGGCAACGCTCGTCTAATGGCCTCGATAGTGGAATGCTTGCCCCGCGCTGCCCGAGCCACTTTAGTCTTTCTGCTCGACCACTTGGCACTCGTGGTTGCTGCTCAAGACCGAAACAAAATGTCGCCGTTCCACCTAGCCGTGGCACTAGCGCCGCCACTTATGCTCCATTCCCAACCACCGTCTGACCTCGACTATCAGAGACCAATTCACGTTCTTCAGTGTCTCCTGCAAATTTGGCCCGCTCCTAAGCGTTCAGGTAATGTTATTGATCTTATCCTCTTGTAACATATTTAAAATATCTAAATTTTCAGTTCTTTCTTTTGAACCTCTAATAACAAATTTAGATTTCATTTAGAAAGTGTAAGCACTTTTTAAAATGAACTCTAAATTTATTTAATCCTGTGACATAGTATAAATTACTAAACCACACTGAACACATTCACATGTAACTACTTATCGTTACGAAATCGCTAAGACGTAATAACTTACGACCTTGACAATTATTGACTTATTATCAAGATGTATAAAGAAACAGGCCTAGTAAAGAATTACCACTTCATATAATAGGTATGATTTAAAGTGGGAAGTTTAAACTTTTATGCCTTTCCCTTTGAGGAAATGAAGGCGTGACGTTATGTTACATAACACGATTGCAAACCATTTTAGTATCTAAAGGTTTTTATTGCGTTAGTAAAAAATAAATTGTCCGTAGGATTCAAAATAAACTCAAATCTTTCCCACATATTATGCTGAATTTAAAACATTCTTTGAATGTCAAATCATAATGGCCTGAATTTAGTTTCATATGTTAAATTAGCATACAATTGTAAGTAGATTTTTAGAGTAGATCGGTAGACCGGAACACTTACATAAACCAACGCTAAGCAAAACCTTAACGCATGTATATTTGTAGACAGTTCGGCGCGGCGAGCCAGCAACCGGACCGCGTGGAAGCAGAGTCAGTGTGTCGCCAGCGGGCTCAGCCACGCTCCCCCCAGGTTCTCCTTTACAACTCATTTAAATTTTGCGTTCCATGTTATTATTTTTTATCTGAACCTTATCTAATTGTTTAGTACTAAGCTTAAGAGGGTCTTTGAAATATAGTATACTTAGCTGTTCGTCTCCCTTATCTGTCTAGTGATTTGATGATAAAATCAAACTTAGCTGTCTTATAATTGATTCTTCTAACTCTGTTCAATTATATGTTCCTACAATCAGGCCGAGTTCCGCCCTCAGTCAGTCCATATCGGCCTCAAGCGGCAGCATCAGCAGCATCTCCGCCGCCAGCTCTCTCGGGTCGGCCCGCGCCCGACCGATCGCCGCCCGTACATGTTCGTTTCAATTTATATCTATTTACTCTAAGTTTTATGTTACGTTATACGACTAAAAGGTATTAGTGCTGATAACATTTGGCCTCAACAATTTAATTACTTGTTGTGTAGTCAAATGGGCTCAGATTAGCTTTCAAATTACTTACGTGACTAAGCATCAGTATCAGTAATCTTTGTAAAGATTCTTAAAAAAACTTGCGGAGCTTTCCAATTTTGTAATCAACTTTTAATTTCATTCATTTTTTTTACATTCCAGGTTCTCTCATCAGTCAGGGTAGGCCAATATCGTCCGCAGTCGCCTCTTCGAGGCCCTCTGCCCGCTCCACCTCGCTCCCGGCAGGTGACAGTATCCTCTCCAGGTTCACCCAGTAGCAGTTCCGGAAGCCACAGTCCAGCGGATACCATTAAACATGGTGGATCAGTATCGTCCATACTGCGCCAGCCGGAACGGGTGAGCTCCCCTCGGTCCTCGCCGAGGAGCTCTCCTCGCGCGTCACCTCGTGACTCGCCACGGAATACGCCAAGAGACACCACGCCCCGGGATTTGACGCC
>DWTO01002396.1:0-14069 GCA_018244755.1 Jemadia pseudognetus
GAACTACGTTTGCCGTCTCAGCTAGTAACTCAAGATGGTGAGGAAAAAAGATTAATAGTTAATTAATATTTTACGTGTGGATAAATAGCGAAGGGCAATCTGTAGTGTAAAGTCGTATTTACGTTTCAAGAAAATCCCTTGCTCAGCCTCGGTGTCTGTTTATAAACAGTTTTAAAAACCGATTCTGTGAGACCGACCGATTTTATATTGTACCTTCGGTTGCATAATATATTTATACGTAATATCACGCCTGTAGTACCCGAAGGAGTAGGCAGTGGAGTGTAGTCTGTAGTACACATCCCTTGCAACCAGTCGATCAACGAGGCAGTAATTTTAAAAATATCATCTTTCAAAATACATTTTACACGCATTTCTACACACATTTCTACATCCGCTGCCTACCTCTTCTTGGGTTACAGGTGTGATGTTACATTACGTTATTTTCCTTTCGCATTTTAATTAATTATTTCACATTTTTCTTTCAGGAAAAGTGGCCGATGCCAGAGATCAACGAAAAGGGTAAAACTAAAAAATCATCACATTCTATATAATAATTTCTCTTTACGTTTAATATTGAACTTACAATTATTTTTTTAGATAATTTTGACTTTCTTGCCTTTTAAATGTACTTCTACGTGGTAACATTAGACATCAGCCAATCTCAGTCCGCTGTTGGACATATGCGTCTCCCAGAGAGCGCCATAGCGTCCTGTCCTCCGCTTGTCGCATCCAGCTTTTACTTGCGCCTTTCGCAGATCGTCATCCCACCTTACCAGAGAGCGTCTTATTACAAGATAGTATTAATTAAATAAAAAAAAGAACACGTAGCTGAAACGTATATTAAATATCTGTGGCTGCTAAACAACAAAAGCACTTTTACTTCTACATTTGAATCAGCTCTGATTAAGCGTTCTATAAAGTTCAATTAGCTTCTCCAAGGAGATGTAGGAATATTTCAACAGCCTAGTTAGTCTAGCAGTTGCAAACGCAACTGCTGTTCAAGATGTCCTGAGTTCGATCATCAAGTCGAACAAAATATTTTTGGGTTTCTCTATCTTGAAATTCCCAGTATTAGTTCGGAGTTGGGGATTGTACCCGGTATATGGCAATAAACTCTCCCCATTAGACGGGACCTGTACCGTAACTGGTGAAACGTGTGAGTACTACCTTCTTCTACTCCTCTGTCAACCCGTTTGAGGAATGGCGGCATGATGCTATAAAAGAAAGGATTTTATACATACATCTCATATTCATAGACGTTTACAAAATTGTCTTACTCAATCTGATGTTTATTTAGAGGTGCTGATAAAAATGCACAGTGTTGGTATATGTGGGTCGGACGTGAAGATGTACGCGAACGGTCAGTGCGGCTTGGAGAAGGTCACTGAGCCCATGGTGATGGGACACGAGGGGGCCGGTACTGTTGTACAGGTAATCTTTATCGTCTCCATGGTTACAGATAATATCTTCATGTAATTAATATACCGACCTGTTGTCTCGATGTGAATTGCACAAACCATTTTTTAAAATAAAAAAGTCTGATTTAATTGGTTCGCCCCGTTATCCGACATCCTGTGATTTTCCTAAAAGCGTTGTGTTAACGTGATGGCAAAATAATTAGTTAATGTAAATAACAAAGATAATATAGATATATTTATATCCATTCCGTGAGTTTCATCATCAATTCTGCGCAGGTGGGTTCAGAAGTGACGAATCTTAAAGTGGGTGATCGGGTGGTGATAGAACCCACACAGCCGTGCCGTAGCTGCGAGTGTTGCAAGGTGGGACGCTACAACCTGTGCCAAGAACCCCGCTATTGCTCCACGGTGGGCGGCGCCGGCAACCTCTGCCGGTACTACAAACACGTCGCTGACTTCTGTTACAAGTAAGTAACTGACCACACCGACCACACCTACCTTTACACCGACACACATACATTAATGTGTAAGTATCTAACTTTTCTCTATCACATTATTTGATCTGATTATCTTGTAGGTTGCTTGGAAAAAATTACAACTAAAAAAATTTAATCAGCAGTCGAATTCAAATATACTATTTAATTTATCTGACGTCAATTCTACATTCTACCGGATTAGAAAGAACTCCACGAGTTCCTATCGTTGTCAACAACTATTGCATTGGTCCAATTGTGGCATCAGCTTGACTACAATACTCTACCGCTCTAATTGTCCATGACGAAATGATCAAACGCATCTAACAAACGAATTGAATTTTATTTAGCATGGATAACAGTGCAGCGTCATATCTAAAAATAAGTAAAAGCGAATAGGTAATAGAAAATACTAAACTAACTGTTCAGAATACCAGACAACATTTCGATGGAGGAAGGCGCAGCCATCCAACCTTTAGCCATTGCCGTCCACGCGTGCAACCGGGCTGCCATCAAAATTGGCTCCAACATTGTTATCCTCGGCGCAGGACCCATAGGCATTCTATGCGCTTTGAGCGCCAGGGCCATGGGAGCCACTAAAATCTTAATGACAGGTGAGAAACGGTAAGAGTTATGGTATCACCATGAACAGATTTCATGTCGACCTTTGCCATTTTCGTCTCATCGACTGACCATATTGCAAGACTTATGATGTGATATGTGGTCGTAAATGGTTCAATTCCACTTTTAAACTTTTCCGTGTGCCATATTATTATTAACGCTCCTTGGGTTATGTGAAGTATTATCTTTCAAATCAGCAATTATTCAAGCGACGACGTCTTACAATGAAGTTTATCAGGCATCCATCAAGCGCAGAACCTTTTATCGCAGTATTTTTTATTCCAGAATCTATTAATACTCACATTACGTTTCCCCGTTGTTTAGTAATTGGAGGTCTTCAAAGCTCTTCAAAAATTATACGCCTATTCTACCTCACCATTTTACAAGAATAAAGAATTCGACAAGAATCATTGATTTATAAGTTCCAAGTCTAATATTTGCCAATAACTATGTTTATTGTACGTTCCAGAAGATAGCGTTATATTAATTTCCAGTAGACATCAAGAAAAAAAATCATATGTTCATGTTCTTTAAAGTCATATCCATTTTCAGACGTAGTGGAGTCCAGATTACATACTGCTCGGAAGCTTTGCGCGGACTACACGCTCCTAACAAAAAAGGAGCTATCCGACCAGGAAACTGTGGATAAAATAATTGACCTGCTGGGCACACGACCCGACATCTGTATTGACGCGTGTGGCTATGCTTCGGTCCAGCGAGTAGCTATGATGGTAAGTTAAATATAGGTGAAGCATCCTCACCGACAAATTTTCATCGTTCCACTGTTGAATATGAATCTCTTGTCCGATTGAAAATGGCAAACTTCACAGTTTCCTTTTTTAAATGACAAGAGTATCAAACTAGCAGGCAACAATCACTAGGTGACGTTACCAGCGTGGACAACTGCTACCGACCGCAACCAGGCCTATAGAAATAGGACTGTTAATGTCAGTTTGTTTAAATTATACAAGTTCTTAATAAGACTATTCATCATTAACATTAGGCTATCTGAGTCTACCGTTGGACTGATAATAAAGGGCATTTTTGCTGCTAATAAACGGTGTCCCCGTTAGGAATATGGAATGGCGATTGTACAGTACAACTTCTCGCGCCGCCTCCGCTGTTGCTCATGGGAGGTCAGGGCATTTATTAGTGACGTGATAGACTACGTTAAACTGGTCGCCAGAATCTTGGGACTAGTCGATAATTCCAAATAAGACAACGGGTTAGTAATTGTTGCCTCGTTGGTCGTGTTGTTTGCAAGCCACTGCCAATCGGTAGGTCCTGTCAGTACAGTAGGTATACACATAAATTTAAATCTTAAAAATGTACTTACATGCGCCTATGAAAAATTGTGCAAAATTCTCATTTCAATCTAGAAAATAAGTGTTCATATACATATGAAACTTTGCTTCTAGGCAACGAAGACAGGGGGCGTGGTGCTCGTGGTGGGCATAGCTGACGCCGTGTCCACGGTGCCGCTGTCCGCGGCGCTGCTCCGCGAGGTGGACATCAGGGGCTCCTACAGGATACTGAACACGTACCTATCCACGCTTACGTAACACGGATAGGATATGATTTTTAATATATGTAATGAATTATTAATATATACCTCGTTGGTGAGCAATTCATTCTCCCTAGCACAGGCTCTGCCTAGTTTAGAATTGCGATGCATCAGTAATGCCGTAAGATATTATTATTACTTTAAATATTGTTTTCTGTATTGTAATAAAATAATAACAATATTGATAGGAAGCTGTGCTCTGCGATCCCCGACCCGCATTCCCAGCATGGGGATGATGGGCCTAACCCCTCAGGGCAGGGCTCTGTACGGCAATGGGTATGTTATAATAATGAAAAAATATTTTTTTATAACAGATATCCATCAGCAATAGCAGCAGTGTCAAGTGGCGCGATATCGTTGAAACCCTTCATCACTCACCATTTTGACATAGACAACACAAAAGAAGCCATGGAACTTGCCAAGAGTGGTGATGCCATGAAAATAATTATACACATTGAATAATTTAAGTGTTGATCAAATAACATGATTTGTTCTGCCATTAAAGGAAAAAGACCTTTATATGTTGTTTTTGCTTTATAATTAGAAAGGAAAAATACCTTTATATGTTGTTTTTGCTTTATAATTACAACCTGATTTTTTTCATCGTATAATTTATTTATTCTTACACTTTAATTGAAATGTTGTGTGTTATGCAAGAAGTAAGGGCATAATGATTCAGAGTTAGCATACTACTTTGCAACAGATGCTTGCATGCACTTGTGACATCAATAAAGAAAACATGCGAAAATTTGCGATGTTTTGAGTTCTCTGCAATGTTCTCTATTCTGCATATCCGTTTTTAGCCAGCGTGAAATACTATGACCTTCTCACCTCAAAGGTTAGCTACGGCTAACTTAGCTAAAGGTTGGATACGTCCAACATTGAAACGCTAAAAGGATTGATGATGATGATGACGTTTCAAAAGACTTGTATCTCATAACGTTGTCGCTCCAATATTCGTCGGATAAGTGCGGTAAAATTCAAATAAAATAAACTCCACCTGAACATAGACTCATTCAAGTATATTCTAAAAATATTCTTATTGCTAACTATTGATCCAATACTATAAAAAAACGTTCTATACTTCAGTCACAATCACAATACTTTATCAAAACAAATTGACTATCTCACGGATTTCGCGAATTCTTGGTTCTTATAAGTAACTTTGTTTTTTGAATTCTTATAAGTATGAATTGCATTACGAACAATGCGACCTGCGTATATTTTTACAGCAATCACTAGAACATCTGCAATTAATTGATATGATGCTATATTTTTTCAATTTTTCTTGTTTTTGCCATTGGTACAATTTCTCTTTGATTGTCTTAATTGATGCAAACGATTGCCATAAAAAAATTCAGCTATTCTGGCATGTAAACGTCAAAAATGTCATAAAGTCATAATGCTATTTGAAAACGAGGACCACCGAACAATCACAAGATTAACAAGTTAATGTTTATTAATATTGTGTTTATATATTGTCATATAAAAAAATCCTTCAGTGTAATCCATATAAGATTTTCAATTTTTTGCAATGAATACTGATTGTAAAATGAAAATATCTAAGGTATTACAGTTTATAGGTTGATTTTTGGTTATGCACAGCGTTTCGGCTATTTCATTATTTATTTATTTTTTCTTAAATTTCTTACCCGGTGATTGTAACCAAATTGATTTATATTACTTTTCGCAGAAAAAAAAGGACGGGGGAGAATTAGTAGCGGATTGCATAGATAATACTGCACCGGTGCATAAAATTTTGGAAGATTTGCATCATAAGAATATCCAGGCATATTTCTTGTGCACACAAGCATTGAGGCAGCGGCGCACGTCTAAAAACCACTTAGAAAACTTCCATTTCGCACTGCCCGGACACCCTCTGATTGCTATGAACAAAGATTGGGATGGCCAGCTGGAAACTAGTTTCTTTGAGCCCTTTTGTCATAAAAGTTATCCGCCCAAAATGATAAACATCATGAAGAATATAGGCAAATCTGATCCAGTTACAGATCATTTAAAACTGAAGCATGATTGGTACCGGACCTGTAAAAGCCTTCGACAGACAGCATGTAAGAAAAATTTATTACTACACCATTATCCTTTACTCACCTCACATTATAGTCTCGTTAGTATTTAGAAGTCTACTCTTACACTAGCAGTACAACTTGAAATTGTACAAGAGTGAAGATATACCTTTTTGGCTATATGTATACTAAGCAACCTGATCATTACTTACCATCAAGTGTGATTGTAGTGAAATGTGTCTATAACTATTAAAATAACCACTTGTAGGTAGTAAAACTCTGTTCCAAGATCATAATCAACAAAGCACTGCTGCATCTGTCTGTCTTAAATGAAAGTTCTTCTATTGCAGTTTTGGTTTGAAAACCTTTGGGGCAGAGTTACTACATTTTGTACCTTGATGTGTTCTGATTTAATTATCTGGCTAATAACACATCTGATTAATTTGTAGAAGAATATTTGTGATAGAAATATGTGTATGTCTCTAGATATGTATAAAGATATAAGTTTATGTTAAAAAAAAATACATGACTTCAATTTTGTTTATTTAATTTTTTATTATGAAAAAACGAATTCAATGTATGAAATTTTCTTTTATTCCTAAAGGGCCAAATATATTGCATATTAATCACTGCAATTATAAACATTAATTTTTCTTTCTTTAAATTTTTTGGCAAATAATAACATAAAATAATAAGGCAAATATAAGAGACACAGCTCGCCATCTGATGATTGATGTGATTGCAAACATCCTATATCCTGATGAGCCACAACCCTGGCTCATTGACTAACAAAACCTTGGTATTATGGTGATCCACTAATAAGTATAAAACTATGTCAAATCATGGATCAGTCCCTTAATAGTTGGAAACAGTTGTAAATACTAGAATGATGTTAATATCATCATTTCTTTTAACATTATTGCTAAATTAATTTTTATTTCCTTTCAATTGATCAAGTGTTTGTAAGAGTTCCTGGCTTTGATTCTTGGGTCGGGTTGAATTCAGTTTTTGTAACTTAGATTTTCTAATTGCAATGTCTGGTACTTACTGGCTTGGAACTTATATTTACCCGGAAACTCGAAATCATCACTTATTCTATAATGGGAGGGTACTAAACTCCTCTGCCTACATCTTCAGGGATTACAGGTGTGATATTTTGTTAAATTTACAGTTTTAGGAAAATTAAGAGAGAAGTATGAGAAACTCAATGATGATGTGGTGAGGTGCCCACAGCATCTCGTAGACATGGCTGTCCACTTGGACAGTGATCCAGACCAGTACTTCAACAGTTCCTACAACTGGTACTATGCTGGCAACGGAAACATCCAGTTGATTTGTGTGAACTGCTTGGATTACATCCTACATAGTGAATTCAGCTGTGTTTGTAAGTTTTTCCTTTTATATACATATATATATAATGGACATTTGCAATCCAATGTTATTTCTGCATACCTTACACATTGCAAGAAAAACTCAGCAGTAATCATAGTATACATCTATTTGTATATGTGTTATTGTTTCAGTTTTAACAACTTTTAACAAGATGGATATTAAAATAAGTACGGAGATTGCAGCAAAATTTGACTGTGGCATGAATATATTAGAAACAATTCACTCATCACACAACATAGTTACATTAAGAACGAGAAACAAAGTGTTTATATTGAAAATTGTTGAAACTGATAATGAATTGAGCTTTGAGTTGCTGAAAGTGACAGAATCAGACATGCCTTACACAGGAATATCATTTGACAACTACCATAAAAACATATTATACATTACAACATTAGATCACAACCTAAGTATTGTTAATTTAGACAGAATGGTTGGAATTAGTGTCAAATTAAAGGCACACATACATACTCTTGTTGACAATTGGAACACTGTGGTTAGCACTGATAGAGCTTTCTACACACATGTCGGAAGAAAGTCTATTTCCTTGTATGACAAGAGATCCAATGATGTAACATATTTGTGGACTGACATGAAGAATATCATTGATGAGGCTGAGTGTCATAATATAAGTGCAGCTAGTCAGTCTGACGTTGCACCCATTGTATATGTAAGCACAGATCACCATTTATTCTTAATGGATTTACGTTATGCTGAACAACTAAAGGTGTCAGCGGTCCAACGTTGGACGCATGGAATGCAGTGTGTGCCAACATACATTAAAAAATGTAACTTTGATATGCAGAAGGACTTGATATGTTTAAGCAGTCAGTGGTGTGAAGACATGTGTGTTGTGCCTAACTTTAAACAGTACAATAAAGAAGTAGATGAGTGTAATTTAACAATTCCATATAGGCCTCCGAACATTTTAAAAACTCTTGAAGAAGCTCGTATAAACAAGCTTTGTAGAAATTTCTACAATCCAATAGACAGCAGGTTACATACGGCCGTAACAGGCTGCATAGTTTTAGAGCAGGGAGAAAGTCATGCTGTCCTGTTACAGAATTCTCTGGGAGATGTCTCCTGTCACACAATATTTCCTGAACATCTTGAAACATTTTTAATTGACGACAGTATCCAAAAGTTACAAGAATGGAGTGAGTCATACATATTGCCACATAAAGACTTTGAAGTCTCCAGTATTGTAGATATTGCACATGTGTGGAAGAAGTTGAGGAAGGTTCCAGAAAGTTATATGACAGGTGATGCCAGGTCAAGGAGGAAAGACAAGAGCAAATTTAATGAGAAGGAAATTTTTGATTCATTTGAAAAGGAGGAGTTGGACAGCGGTTTGTTAGAGGTTTGGACGAAGACATCAGACGACACTGCTATGGAACAATCATCTACTGGTTTTAATTTATATATGTCTGATAGTGAATGACAAAGGATGGTAGACATAGTAGGCATAGTAGTTGTAAAGTGTGTATGATACTGTCATACACTGAAATTACATAACAAATATGAACAATCTTGTACAATTTGATCTGTACAATCTTTGTGCGACGGGGTGGGGGCTACTCCTTTATGGATTAAAAAATAATCTCAAAACTGCAGTTCAGAGGATATTATTAAGAAATCACTGTATCTTACACCTGTTATTTATTAAAAAGTAATACATACTAGATCAAAAATCATTAATAATGAAACACATTTATTTCTTTTCTTTAATAAACTATAATCCCTATCAAACTGACTAAATAACACAATCTGATGCCCTTACACACACACACACAACCATCATGTACACATGTTAAATTAAATCATTAACATAACTTGGCTCTTAAATGCAACATAAACCATGTATTGTTAAGTACCGACTACCAATAATTCTGACATTTTTGCATTCAGATTCTATCCTACATCACACAAGCGAGAAACCATATAGAGCCGTAATTGCGTCATTTAATGTCTAGTACTTGAGTATTCAAAAGATGCCAAAAATTCAAATAACCAATCTGTGGTAGTCATGAAACACTAATTATAAATTGAAACAGTAATATAAAAAGTATAAGTTAAAACTTATGTACAGTTCACAGTGCATTATATATCTTGTGCAAATCATTGATATAACATCGACAGCCAAGCTACAAGATAATTTTAACAAGCTGCGATAGGAACGAAAAGATAACTACGTATCAGTATTGGAGTAACGATCTTGCACTTCCTCGAGACAGCTGGAAACAAAGATATACATATATGTGAATATCTAATTTACAACAAAAAATAAAGATGGCGGTAAAACCGGTAGTTTTCTTTGAAAATGTTACTTGTTTTAATTCTTTCTAAGTTTATCTTGTCTATTTAAGTCTAGATGCTGGGTTCAAATCTCAAGTTGGGCACTATTAGACTTTACCAACTTAAATTTTCTAGTTCTGACTCGGAGTCTGCATATCTATGTACCCGGGCTATTGCAGTTGACTCACGTTAACGTGACTGGTAAGAAAAATATCCTACTAATATTCCTCTGCCTACCTCTTCGGATATTACAGGCGTTTTATTACACTATGTTATATTAATGACAACAAAGTGGTCGTGACATCGAACATGTGAATATTACGCACATCGCAGAGGAGCCAGGGAGTGGCGCGCGCAGCTAGCGGCGGGTGAAGGTGCGCAGCCACGAGCTGGTGAGCGAGGGCTCGGGCGCGTCGCGCTGCTCCATCTGCTCCAGCAGGCGGCGCTGGTTGTCGCGGAAGGCGGCGATGGGGTCGTCGAACTGCCCGTAGTACGTCAGCACCTCGCGCACGTCCGACACGCTCGACATCGCGATCGCTGCACCACCAAGGAAACAAAACAAACCGTGCAGTTATATTTATTTTATTCTAATCTCCATCTTCAGTGCCCAAACCCACCTGTCTGGCACGAGGTGCACTCGGCCGTATAACAAACACGGCTCTGGCACACGCTGGTCGCGGAGGGCACCGCGCTATTACGTCATCGCGACGAGGTGCGCAGTTAAGTTCTGCGAGTTATATATGAATACTTACTCTGTAGCAAATTAGCGAGGTCCAGCAGCGTCGTGTCCTCGTCGTCTCCTTTCCATTTCTTCAACACGAGCGTGTTCTGAGAGTGCAATTTAGTTGATTGCTTGTTCCAGTCCACTACGATCACCTGAAAGTAGTGTCAAATAGTAAAATTAAAATTATCATATTGTTTTATGTGAAACAAATAATTTATACGATATCCGTTACAGTGCAAAAAAAATGCATATTAATAGTAATTTTCAAATTATCGTATTTCTAAAAAAAATCTAGGCTCTTCACAACACACATACTCTACTATATTTTTAGAATATACAGGACTTACTCTTCAAATTGCAACGATTATTCTTCAATAACATTCAAAATGGTTTCTTTTAGTAATAATTATTTTGACCAGAACCTATTTAGATATACGCACTTTTCTGAAAAACGTGGCTGCCAAAACTATCAAGAGACCTTGATTTTAGTTTATTGGTTCACTAAACTGGAGATAACACTATAAAATAACTAATTATAAATATGTCTAAATAAATGGTACTTATGTGTAAAGTCCTTCTAGAAGTGAACACTTAATGCATTAAAAATTAAATTATTTACACTTCTTGATTAAAAATACAAATGATGTATTTAAAAATTTTACCTATGATAATGAAATAATCTTACATGATGCTTAATGGATAAAGTTGTTGTATTAAATATATCGATATTGTTACAAATTTAATGTAGAAGACATGGTAAGTTTCTATACAAAGATATTATTTAATGTTCTCTAACGCGTGTGAGTTCTGCCAACCCGCACTTGGCCAGCGCAGACTATGGCCTTAGCCCTCTCATTCTGAGGGGAGACCCTTGTTCCAACAGTGGAACGTTAAAAGGGTCGAAAAAATCTATAGAAGAACGTATTCTCTTACAGATTATAGTCTCGCAAGACTGAATTAACGGAAATATGAACAATACCTTTGATAGATCTCTATTGAGACCCTCTAAGTTCTTAACATGCACGCCGTCAATGAAATGCGTGGAGTCTCTGAACAGGCGGTAGGTGATAAGCTTGTTCTCGGGGTCCAGCTTGTCGATCACCGGCCAGATCATGAAACCATTCTCCGTCGTGAAGATTATCACCTCGTAATCAGAGTTGGCAATAGTCTGCAGGAACTGGTCCACGCCCGGACGCTTCTTAAACCTGTTACACATAATATAATTATAATATTCATCATCATTATGACTGTGGTCTTTTTGTTTTCGGGCTGGGCCTGGCTTCCGTTACGTAGTCTAAAAGATGAAATTTCACATGACATATTTTATGCTGAAGAAACATATCAGGTCTATGCAAGGATAGAAATATTTGGCACTCGATGCTCTCTGCCTATCCTGTAAGGGACCTGGTGTGAAAAGACAAAAAATTGATTATATGGGCAAATGCCATATATATACATGCCACATTACCTCCATCCAGTTTGATAAGACCAGTCAGGGTGTACAAGCACATCAGTGATCTCCAGTACCAATGTATATGTGGGTTGGTAGGGGGCAGGCAGCGGGTCTGGTAACAACACCTCACGTGAAGGTTCCTTTATCATCTGCAATTTTTCGGTACAAAATTACTAAATTGACTATTTCATTGTCATCACAGATCCAGTGAAGAAAAAAAAGCAGATGGTCATGAGGGACTGCTGGTAAAGGTGATAAGTTAAAACGGTAGTTCGAATTATTACTTTTTGGAATTTTGGAACTGATTGTAATAAAAAATAAAATTTCATGATTTTTTAATTTAACTTTACACATCTATACAACTTTGCTTGTATAGAAGTACTCCTATGCAATGCTAATGTTATAATGACACATGCCAGTGATAGTTACAAAATATACTGCTATAACTAAAGCATGTCTCTGATGCAAACTCACAAAGTTTTAGGCAGCCAGAGAATGTCCCACGCACACACTGGGTTAAATATAGTAACATATGAAATGACCTTACAGTTAAGATAGTATTAAGCAGAGGTTCCCAAACTTATTTCATCTAACACCCACTTTGAAAATCAGTTATTTTGTAGCATCCCCAATTATTATTTCAACTTAAAAACCTCAATAACATATTAAACTCGCATGGAGTTTAATTAAACCTATATTCTAAACTAGACTTTTCTTATCAAAGAAAGCAACAATGATGCCACTTTACAATATCAAGAGTATTTTTTATTCAAAATTAACAACACCTTACTGCCCCCTTTATGGTTCCAGCGTCCACAAGAGGTCCACTTTGGGAAAGACTGGTATAAAAAAATATTAAGTGATTACATGCTGTGAACCATGACGAAATTACCGCCTTTTCTTACCTTCTCATAGAAAGTGAGTTCCTTCCAAGCCCGCCTGAGATATTGTAAAACTACTGGCATGTTTGAAAACTCATCTTCGATGATTGCACCCTCGTCGTCCCTTCGCGGTGTTCCCATCTCGTATATCATGATCCCGCCCATCACTGTCATTGCACCACCAAACACAGCAAATCTACAAACGAAACATTACATTACACAGAGAAGTATAGTACACTCCCACATTGCACCAATTAGGTTTAAGTCCATGGCTCCCTCCCAACCTACAGAGGATGAGACTATTGCCAGACATTAGACACAAATTCAGACCATGAGCTTGTGCTAGAAATGTCTACTACAAAATCTAACTAAGAAAAGCCCTTTAGTACCCAACCCAAGTTACGAACCGAGTAGCTTTTAAATTAAGTATTAATTTGATAATTACATAACTACATGTTTTGTTGTAAAAGAGACACTATATTATTAGCCTTTGTGACATTATTGGAAGAAGAAACTGTCTCTATGAGGGTAGAATAAGAATAGATCCCCCAATGCCCTGCCACAATATGGGTGTCACAAGAGACAACTAAGCACAGCACTCAGATATCACAGAGTAGCACAGCCTACACATGAGCATCTAATGGTATAATAGAAAACTAGTATTACATAGATTGTCTTATTGGTCTATTGGTTCTGACTGCAACTGCTGAGGAAGAGCTGCATTTTACTACTATTCGTAATTATCCTCTCATAGATAGTTGCCAATAGAATGATAGTAACATTCAACATATCAGGCACCCCAAGCTATTTACTCTGAATTTAATTATTATTATTGAATTCAGTTATTACTATTGTAATCTCTTTGTAATTAAAAGTTATTTTCTAGTTTTTAGTTCGGTTAGTTATAAAATCGTGTTTTTTTTAGTTTTTTATACTATTATAATTATATTATCTACCTACTTATTGTTTTAGTTCCTCAAACATACACTGTTTCATATAATATACATTATAAACATAAGAATTAATATAACGCAAACAATAACCCGGAGTTCAAAATGCAAAGAAACTGTAGGTATGTTCCTAATAATTTGGTTACGTACTGTATAATTTGCTGTTTGAATTTGATCTTCTTTTCTATATAAGGCTTAAAAAAAAACTAACTTCACGCCTGTAATCCCCGAAGAGGTAGGCAGAGGAATGCAGAACCACTCCCACGTTTCACCA
>DWTO01002397.1:0-14069 GCA_018244755.1 Jemadia pseudognetus
GTGATATCGATATGATATGATATGAAGTCATAACCGTTTTTAGTTACGTTTTGATATATCGAACTCATGCCTAGGTCAGAGTGGATTACTTGTGATTTAGCAGGTGGCGAGGGGACAGCGGTAGTCGGAGGGCCGGTGAACGTTTCGGTCACTGTATTCAATAATGATTAAATTATCTACAATAATGTTATACGCTCGCTCACTGTAATTTACACAATTTTACTGCTTTTAAATATTCCAATTCAGGTAGTTCAGACTTCTACACATATATTTTTATAAACATAACATATTTAATTATATTTATGTAAAATATTTATAAATGGCTTTCTACATATTGTCCGTTGTGCAAATCCAGAAATAGTAAATAATTTAACAATTCTATTAATCGGATATAAAATCAAACGTAACATCACACCAGTAATCGCCGAAGAGGTAGACAAAGGAGTGTAGAACACTCCCACGTGCGGCATTTAAGTTTGAAAAGTCGTTATCATACATGTCTTGTTGAAAATGTTCGCAAGCTCTCGGACTATTGAATAAGTGCATTGTTAGAGTCCGGTTTGAAAGGATAAATCATGGGCCGTTTGACTGTTTTGCCAGGTCACTCTACCGACCCCTCTATTTTCGTAATGACCATTGTGTTTTAGTTATTATTTATTAGGTTTCCTTGTTCTGCTTGAAACAGAACTTTATAAAACTGAAAGTAGAGCCAGATAGAGTTTAAAGTTAACGATCAAGGATCGAGTCAAAATATTTGTGTTTTGCATATAAACGGTAAAAACTGGTGACAGTTGAAACGTGGTAGTCTACTACACTCCTCTGCCTATCTTTTCGGGGATTGAAAGTGCGATGTTACGTTTGTATATGAGTGTCCATATGAACTTATATTTTATGATAGCATTCTGCTGTCAACTTGAGATAATTATAAGAAGTCTTAGGTAATATATGTTTCATGTGTTTTTAAATTGTACCGATTACAAATTCGCGGCGTATGTACCTAATTAGGGCCAGAGTATGAATATAAATTATAAGTAGGTACAATAGGTACGGTTACAGTAAAGCACAAAATATAAAGGATTCAGCAAAATTATAAGAACAGCTGAAGCACTATTAGAAAGACAGTCTAGTATTTGATTGAAAGGTATACAAAACACAGAAATCAACTTGACACTTACGAAGTACTTACTTACAGATACGCTCCCCCTATTAAAAACCATGCTCTTCACTATGACGTCATCACGGTGGGATGCGCAGTACGTTTCTGCGATTTATAGATGTCCCCGAACCCGATCCACGTAGGAGTCACTGTTACCTGCTACCACTTAAGACCAGCAGATATTGGTGAATAGAAAAATTTAAGAGTCACCGCGGGTATCTGGTTCCCACGTGGAGGCTTCGGGAGCGACACAAAAACATCTCCCAACAGATATAAAGCCTTCAATAAAACTGATCGCTTAGCGTTTGGTATATACTAAATTGGCAGATAAAACATGAGACGTTTAATTTTTGAAATATGTATTACATTTTAAGAAATACACGGCAGTTGTGTATTTTTTCATTAGCATTTTACTAGTTGAAAGAGTACAAAATTAAAAAGGTTTCAATAAATTAACTTCCGTGTATAGCAGTACGTATTATACAGATAGGTATTTAAAAGATACCATTACCAAATGGTAATACCATTTGTAAAATATCATTCAAGTTTTTTAGATTTCTAGAGTTCAAATTAATAACAACCAAAAGTATGTAAGTGTACATATTTATGGCATTGTTTAATATTGCATGGTCTTGTATACCCTTACCTAATAATATTATTAAAATGTAGTACCTGAATAATTTATGTACCTAGGTACCTACCTACGTAAACGGAGTAAATCATGTTACAAGTTTATATTTAATTAAGATTTATCTGCCAAATTGATGTATACACTATTCTACTATACGACATATAGAAATATCACAAGAAATATCATACCCCACATTCAAAAGAAGAAAAAAAACAATAAAAATATAACCCTAATCGAAGATAACACTTCATAATGACGTGGGTCAGCGGAGGCGGCTAGAACAAACAAAATCGTACTTGCGCCATGTTTTTTCATATTTCATTCAAAATGGAAAAGGAACGACTACATCCTTCCCTCTCTGGCACACGTTATAACCACGGCGAGAGCGAGACGAAACAAGGATCATACCGCAGGTAGGTGCCGTGGTGTCTGCCGCCCCAGACAGAAAGGCACCAGCCAGGAATTTCGAGCCTATCATTTTGAAAATATTTTTTATTGCGCAATAACAATAACAATTAACACATTCCAACATTGTTACGCGATGGTCGAGCACTTAAACATTTAAAGGTTAGATGAGTTTGATAGATTTTGTTATCGCTTACATCATCTATAGTGTCTAACATATTTTCTACACAACGGTATCAAATACCTATTTTCAAGATCGGGCGATATTTTTTTTAATATTAAAATTTCCGAAAAGGGTACAGATATTCATCGCTTGGTGTCCCCTGCCTCCTCTAAAAATATAACAAAGTCACTTAAAATACCTAATCTTACCCACATTAGGTACCTACACTAAATATTTTGTACAAAATAATATACGATTGGATCATTGATATCTCTTAAAGTCCAAAATAGACCTGATATTGATTACAGCAGCGCACAGATTTAGTAATGAAAATACATATTATGCAACCTATACTTTTCACTAGGTATACCTAAAAGTAACATAGTAAACCTAAAATTACGCCTGTAATTCCCGAAGAGATACGCATAGGAGTGTAACACACTCCCACGTTTCACCAGTTATGGTAGTGTTCTGTCTCTTGCCTTATACCGAGCACAAAACCAGACTCCGAGCCATTACTAGAATATATTTACTAGGTTTTTAATAGTGTATTTCCATATTTCTAGGAATGTATTTATTTATAATATTTACAATAAGAATTTTAAAAGTGGTATCTTGTAATAACATGTACAATAAGAAAAATAAACGTTTTAATTTAACGTCTGCGTTGGGCTTCTTTTACTTGTAGGTGTCATTGAAACTGCGTCTTAGTCGTTATCATATTTCTATAAATGTAAGGCGTTATCATTTTTATCATGAGCAAATCGGGCCTCGATCATGATTTTAACATGATCAACTTTTTTATCTTGGCTGCTTTTTTAGTCTGGTCGCATTTAGCGGTTGGAATTGTGACTGATGATCTAGAGGTCCTAGGATTGATCCCCGGGTAGGGTACTATTGGAGTTTTCTAACTTCAAAGCCCCAGTCTGGATTTGCGCCATTTGACCGGCAATAGCCTCAACGTTGTTGTATGGTGGGATATATAACATAATTTAAAAATGTGGAAGGGTACTACCATCACATACCTACACTTTCGTGGTAACGTAGGTGTGATAAGTTACGTAACTTTTTATCTCTCCACTGTCAAGGTCGTAATCTGCTACGCAAAATTTGATAGAACTTTTTAGAAAACTTTAAAGTTGTTAAGGTATCCATACGATATTTACCTTCTGTTCCAATAAAGCAAGTTCCATTAACTATTCTATACTTACAAGCATGTTGTTCCAATTCAAATTCAAATGATTAACTTAGTTGCTCAACAGAGTTATTACAAAAGGATGCTATGTATTTATAACTTAGTTTTAATTTTAGGTAACTGTCACTGAACAATTGAATCTGAAGCTCAGGTATGTTCGAAAAAATACATTTTTCCTGTAGTTTAGAGTTAATGAACGAAATGAACACCCAATTTGTAAGCAATGTTGACACAGTGTACATGAACATTAAATATGGGCTACAATTTCTACCACCCCTTTAACAAGGCGTCGGAGCGTGACGAACGCAGCGAAACAGCCCGAGGCGAAGATTTGAAACACGTTTGGTATTAGACGAAACATAACATGGCTATCTCCCTCGCACGCACACCAAACGACAGAGACGAGCCAAGTCAAGTGGGGTAGGAACAGGTTTTCGAACAATTCCACGGCGACTTGACTAGTTTAGAACGTGGGTGAACAGTAAGTAATTGTTGTGCCCAGGAACTGAACATACCAGCTATACGGGATTCGGGCTATTCAAAGTCAAAGTCGCTTTGTCAATGTCATTCGGTTCCGTGGGTATCTTCCTGAAGAGTTCGCATATGAGAATGTTTTGGACACCTGTTTTCGGATTAGACGATCATTTTACCCAAAAAAGTTACATAAAGAATTCAATACCGTTGTTTTAATATTCATATAGGATTTCGCTAATTATTAAAAAAACTAAGGAGATTGTTTTTAAGTAGCCATCTTGCATCACATCTGTAAATATTGAAAAAAAATGATAAACGAGTATTTAAAATAAAACGAGTAAGCATTTCTCTTCTCTCCGCTAATCCAATGATTGGGTACTATACAACGCTGATGGAACACCCAAAGAAATTTATAAAAGAAAATAAACTGGAACCAGTAAATAAACATAAAGTCATTTTTGCATATTATCATTGGCGCGACTCAAAGGACTTCCCTTTGCGCTGGCCACTAACGATCCACACACTGGACACCAAAGTTAATTCCGTAATTCAACACCGGAAAATACTCGAGAGCCCTTAACGCCCGCTCCGATAAAGGGGGCCAGTTTGTGCCAAAAAAGCTATATGATTTACCATAGAATAAGATCAAAAGAGAGTATGGGAAAAAACTCTCTACACCACTTGTGCACCGTTTAGCTTTGATTCCAGCTATTCAATGGGACTCCAATTGAAATGTTATGTTTGATTGCGATGTTAGAATAATTGTACATTTTGCGTACTCCCTTGACGGGCTCGTTTTATTTAATTTGTATTCACAAACACTGTTGTTTTTCTCAATTTGAATTTATAACATCATTACGCCAGGTTCCTTATGGTTTAGACACAGAACGCCAAGTTGGAAATATTTCGATTCAAATAGGCCTGATGAGTTTCTTCTACAATTAACATTTTCTTCGTACTTTGCAAGTCACAGCTATTTGATAGTGTAATTTAAATTTGAATGTGTACATACATATATAAGAGTTCCCTGTTTCTAGAACTTCAGGTACCTATACAAGTTTCAAATAATAATAAAGACGTTACGATTTGATGTACGATAAAAAAACAAATTAATTATGTACGGTAAGTAATGCGTTAAAAGTGGACATTTGTCCAAATGGGTGGTGGACAAATAATGCCATATGTGATATGAACGTGGCGTGATGTAATTTGATTTGACACCGATTCGCTTCGACGAGTGTCCTACCGTAGGTACATCCGTCATGTAAAATCGAATTAATAACCCTAAACTAATATTAACGTTTTCATATGTAATTAGAAAAGCTTCAACAAATTGTTTTTCACTGTTAAAAGACGCAAGAAATTATCTGATAAATATTTGTCTCATTCTATTTATGTATTTGTCTATTTGTGTGTACAAAGCGTTGTAATTTCTTGAAATGTCGCAATTATTTTGGCGTGATAACAATTCATTTGAGTTCATTTTAATCTAGTTACTCATAACCAATCTATTATGCATTAACTATTCCAGTTTATCGTCATTTGAAACTGACTACTTGACTACATCAAGTTGTTTACACAGAAAAACAGTGGGTTTATTAGCCAAATATACTCTTCTATGATTTCAGTTTCGAAAGTGTGGTCATTTATAATAGTGACTGTGCGATATGACGGATGCACGCAAGCGACAGCGTGTATGAATGGAACGCATCCTTTACCATTAATATCGGGCCAAATACGGCCAGACGCTCTGGAACCGACCATTCATCGTCTAACAAATGGCTCAAAAACGCCACGCATTATTTATCTATCCCGATTCCGTCGTGTTCGGACCGATATTAAAATACAAACATGAACAATGACACTTCATTGTTGAAAGAAAAAAAGGTATAAGGAAATTTATATCTACCACCTCCGCGGTACAATAGCGGCGGGCGGGGCCGCTCGAAAAAAGCATCAATGAATGATAAGCACAATAATGTTCTCGGAAACATTTTGGTCCTACACGGATTTGAAACGTAAACTGGCCACAAATTCGCGTTCTGTGTTCAATGGTCAATGAGAGAAATAACCGCGGTTGGGTAATAAGTGATCAACGAAGGTGACAATAACGAAATAATAAACAATAAGCTGCCATATTTTTACTACAGAAGTAGCATTAGTACGAATGTCAACTGTCTTAAGTGTTCAATGCACATTCGGTCTCAAGTATAAGACACGACCACAACTGAGATACAGCACAGCAACGATGAAAATTGAAGCCAGGCGTAGGTGGATCCTTGTCATGTATTATGGTATCAAAGATTAATTTATTATAAAGTTGAATGGATTGTAGCTCTATGTAAAAGTTTATTGTTCTATTCCATTTGTCTATATTTTCGTCTGTATGGTTCTAAGAATTTGTTTATTTATTTTTGAAGTAGAAAAACGTCGATGCGGTAAGACAGGCAACAAACAAACAAAGGCAAAAACTAACTAAATCATCAAATTTCTTTGCCAATGAATAAATTAAATGGATACGCCATGTTAGACTTTTGAAATTCTTTTTAAGGTGAGTTCTATTTTTGCCGAGTTTTTTTAGGTTGAAAAACTTACCGGTAGATTTAAATCAATCAACATCATGATCTTAATAAACACGTAACGTGGATTTAATCTGGTTTTTTTTCGATGTCTTGGGAACAAACAGGTATCTTGTCAAAAATTTCTTAGTTTTTTAATAAAGTCTCGATTGTACGTGACTTTGAGATTGACACATTCTTAAATTAGTGCTACCTTTTTTAGTAAATTTTCAAAAAAATGCAGAAACCTTGAATAGTTTATCGCACCTTTGAATATCATTGACATATTATATAGGTACCTACCTATGTTTTTATACCTATATACACAAAGGGGTTGGCGGCGGTTGGATGCGAAGACCTGAAGATCCTGATCAGTGGCGTGCAATTGGAGAGGCCTATGTCCGTCAGTGGACCGAAACAGGCCAATGAAGATGATGTATGTATCGGAAAACATGGATATGGAAGCTATATATTTTTAATAATCACATTCAGTTTTATGTTTCAAATTGAAAACCGCTAGAAAAACGGTGACTGAGTTTACGAAAATTTTTTTCAACCAGAAAAAATTGGTTTTGTGCGCAAGAAGTCAAACGATATTTAATTTTGAAAGTCTTGATGTGATTTAAAATATGTATTTTTTGCGCAAATCTTATTTTTATTATAATTATAAATAAAGATTTAAAGGAAGACTAATGATAAAAACAACGGGTCTAAAATTTAACGGTGTAGTTAGGCCGCGGGATCTTATTTCGGGATTTTCATTTCTGGTTCTGAACCTCGCCGCATATCTAAAACCTAGTGTTTTTGCTTCTGAATCTCTGATTATTCACAAGTCTTCTATTACCAGAAAGTTAAGGATTACATAAAATAATTCGAATATTATTAAGAAACCCGTCTTACTTCGCGACGAATCTATCGCGTTATACTTAAACAAGCGGTTTCGATATTTAATACAGAAGTGGCAGCCACTGAGCCATTGTCAGGACAGCTATTGTCGGCGAGATGAGTTGGGAATTGAAATTTAATGGAAATATCAAATGAAACCCGCACATTGAACTTCTTTGCGATTGCTGCAGGAATTATTACTATTGTTGCTTTCTTATTAAAGTTTGTCCGTAACTTGAATTGTGTCTCTAACGCCTTTTTTAATACGCTGCACATGAATATTTTATATCGTGTTGTAAACTGTTTTCATTCAGATAAAACAATTGGCTCGCGAGCTGTGTTCTGGATTTTTACAGGAAATCGCTGGATTCAGAAGACCTAAAAATGGCTACAGCGAGGCTGATTAGGTGTGGACTTAGACCGGAATCGGAGCTCCATGCAGCTTTAAGCTCTGAAGCAGTCGCACTTTAAGATATAGGTATCTTTTTCGTTAACAGCAAAATGGTCTAATTCGAGAAATATTACAAAAAGATATTGCAAGAATGGTCTTACTTTTAAAACGATAATAAAAATCGGTAAGTATACATATGTGTGCCGTTTATTTGATATAGAATGAATGCGATAAGTTAGTTTACAAACAACTAGATGTTATGATATATATGTATTTATAAAGTTTGAGTCACAAGTATCGCTTTCCCCATATTATAATGAAACGGTATTTTCCACAGGTTCGACAAATTTGCAAAATAATATAATTTTAATTGAAAATTACGCGATCACTACTGATACTACATGCTCGTTCATGATACCGCAAGCATTGCTTCCTCTGGGCAATTTTATATAACCTGCTTCACCGTAGACTTCACCCCAGGAATTCTTGATCAGCCAGTACGGAGCTCCATCCTCTGAAAGAAGGAAAAGTTTTGAAAAGTGGTTGCCTCGTGGTCAAGGATACTATATGAATTGAGGCTGAAGTTCAAACTAAACATCAGTATATATGACATGGTAGTTTATAGAACTTATATACAAAATTTCCTAATTTAAATTTTCTAGTAGTGTTTCGGAGTCTGGATATGTGCCAGATGCATGGCAATAGGCTCACCACCTATTCCATAGTGGGACGTAAACGTAACTGGTGGAACGTGGGAGTGTTCTGCATTCCTCTGCCTATCTCTTCGGGGATTACAGGCGTGAAGTTACTTTAGTTTATAGAACTAAGTTGGGGGGCTTGCTACGTCAGGCATGTACCTACTATATGAAATCCTTCAGAACAAAATATACTGTTACAAGTTCGTACTGTTACGTTACGGTTTAATCACTGCAATTGCAGCTTTGTAACGTAACAACACGCCTGTAATCTCCGAAGAGGTAGGCATAGGTATGTAATACAATCCCATGTTTCACCAGTTATGTTTACGTCCCGCTATGGAATAGGTGGTGAGCCTATTGCCATACACCGCATATATTTTCATACTCCGAGCCAGAACTAAAAAATCTAAATCACAAAAATCCAGTAATGCTCGACCTAGGATTTGAACCCAGTACCTCCCGATCGGCAGTCGCGCTTGCAACCAAGACAACCAATGAGGCAGTCAATAATAAGAAGCGATTATGTTACTTTAAAATATATACAAACGTACGTCCTGCGTTTTTGCCCGTGATTGACAATTTTTTGTACCAATAATTCATATTACAGCCATCATCATTCTTTTCCATTTTTATATCCATATAATGACATATGTACACGAATTAAAGGTCTGGTTAGATTATGTACACATGTGAATAATAAGTTCAATGTTAGTGTGTGTTTGCGTCCATTTTTGTGTGTGTGAGAGAGAAGGAATTCGATAATAAATAAATGTGTAACTATACCTGATCCATATCCAACAAGCAACACTACATGGTTCACGTGAGTTTCTTCGGAACAATCCTCAAAAATACTATGATGATATTGCTGAAAATTTGTAGCGTCTACGCCTGGAAAGAGGTAAACAGCTGTGAAGCTTGATGGGACTGTGGAACCTATGATTTTGGTTACCCATATCATCTTTTTTGAGTTTGAGTTAATGTTTCAAATAATAATTTACCATCGAACGCCATGGACAATTTTTTGGTTAAATTTGTTTTTACAAACACGTTATTGTGTACAGTGACCAATTTAATATGTTTTTGCTACATTTTAACAGATTATCATCAATTACTTTTTCTACGACAGTAAAAAATTCCCTTATAATATGTTTTCACAGAGGCAAATTAGTCCAAATATACAGTTACCTATAGTAAGGGGACCCGTGGCAACTAATAATTCCTTCAGTTGATCTTCGCTTTCTGGCCGATACTGGACACAACCACTTATTTTCACTTTCACTTTAGAGGCATCAAATTTGCATTCTTCCTGAGTGGTCACGTAAGGATAATCCTCTTCTAACATGGCGCCCACATTTTCTGACCAGTATCTGTAATTTAAAATAATAACATCAACAGAAGACAAGACCAAAGCGTCATAAATAGATCAGCTTGGTCTTCTCCAAGCCATCCATCAGTCATGGAAGGTTCATTTCTGGACATAGGTCCTCCGCACGCTCCTATATGATAGTGATTACCATTTTCTTGCCAATTGAATGGTTCATGAAGATAGTGCTCGTGCCGATCTTTGATAAAAACATAATACGGCGATGAAAGATATAATATGTAATCATATAACTTCAGTTGTTGAGGCTGTTATTTGTTTTATTTCTCCACTAATAACACTCAGGTAGATGGTAGGTAGCTATTAGTAGATATATTTTATTAGTGTTTTAATTTTTCAATGATCAAGTTTCAAAGACTTAACCGTTCGATAACTGTCTCATCACCACAGATTTGCAGATCGAGCAGAATATAAAATAACTATATTTGTGTGGCAAGTAATAGCTATCGACTACAACTATAGTATTTATATGAGGAGATAGTAACTTACAGGAATCCTTCTTCTATATGAGGCGCACCATCACAACCGCTAGATTCGCCATCGCAGTCCACTAATTGCTGTTCGGAAAACTCTAGCATTTGGTTGTATTTCATTGCATACTGTGATTCTAGGTTACCTGAAACGTTTAAAATAATGTAACAAATAAAGATAATCTTAATGCAAGAATACTCTCAGGAGGATAAATAAATGTAGTCAACGTTCGGAATTATCTTTACATTTGGAACTTATACGTACAGTACAATCGGTATTCGTTATCCATAGTACATATACTTCTGTGTCCTATGTCAGGGTATTTGTCAGTCAACGTAAACGGTACTGGTGAAACGTGGGATTATTCTATATTCATCTGCCTACCTCCTCGGTGATAACAGGGGTGATATTATTTTTTACATAATAGTAAAAACTTTATGGTTATTATGACTCATACGGGTCTCCCATATGGTGTGCCTATATAGAACATTTGTATGATATGTTCGCTGCAATCCTTGAAATTATACAAAAAAAGCCAACAGATCTCGTTGTATTGGCAACATATCCAAGAATTTGTTAATAGATGTTAAACTGCTATCTATGGATTTGCTCAGCCGAATAGAGCCACTGTAATAATTAGCAATCTGAAGTTGTGACTAATATACTGATTTATCTTCTTTCCTTTCTCGTTACGTGTTGAAATGTGGTTTTAATAATGTTGAAGTATATACGAGTACGTATTACTTCTTACCAGTTGCACCGAAAGCCCAGCACGACCCACACCCTCCTTGATCTTTGACTCTGGAGACTATACCCTGATCCCTCCAATCGAACGATTCAGGCGCCGCGACCTTCTTGAGGCGGCGGGATTGATCTCTACAGTTCGATGCTCCAATACCGTTCAGTCCAGTGTATTTTTGTAAAAATTCTTCGCTTGTAAGATCGGTGAATGAGTTTATACCTGAATTCAATTATTTGTATTTAAAAGCTAAGTACCTTTTTAAGATATGTGGAAAACTTAAATATGCTAAAAAAATCCAATCCAATACTCTGTATTCAGAAATTATACATTCACATGACCATCGTCTCAATTTTACAAATACAAAATTTCTAGATATTCAGAACAATTTTATAAATGGAATTTTAAGCCTGTAAAGTATAAAAAAAATGTTGTTCTCACCGTACACAGTGAAGTTGCTCTTAGCATTCTTTTCGTTTATAACTATCAAATTGTTTTTGAATATTTCGAATCTTCTCTGTTTCTCGGTTTCATTTTCGTAATTTTTATTGAAAGTCGTTATGAACTCTTCAAAATAATGTTCAGCGTATTCAATGATGTATCGTTCGTAGCTTCTTCGTGCTGCTAACGTTAAGCCGATGCAAAGTAGAAGCAGGAGACCTTTCATGTTTACGAATATAATACCGATTGGAGGCATACAGTCGTATTTATATTGCTTTGAAATATGCGTATGCCGTTTACGGCCAAATTCTTGAAAATAATGATAACATATTTATTGACGTTGAATTTCACACGTACCTACTGTATTTATATGCTTATATTTTAAAAAAACTGTAACGCCTGTAATCCCCGAAGAGGTAGGCTGAAGCATGTAGAACACTCCCACGTTTCACCAGCTACCTTTACGTCCCTCTATACTCTATGGAATAGGTAGTGAGCCTATTGTCATACACGGGCACATATCCAGACTCTAGAAGCCACGAGCCACCACTAGAAAGTCTGAATTAGAAATTTGGATAATCTATATGCGGTATAAACTATTGTTATAAACTATATTATGTCAAACTAGTTCTTTAAGAATTTTTGTCAAGATATGTTCACTATGAAATTATAAACACATTAAGTTCTGACTCATCTTAACCACCAAGGAACATTTTTTTAACAAGAAATTGAAAGCGCCACTGCCGATCGAGAAGTCTTGGGTTCAAATGCCAGGTCCCAATTCGATTTTTGTAACCTGGATTTTATGATAATAGCTTGGAGTCTGGATATTTGTCCGGTGTATGACAATAGACTCACAACCTATTACATAGTGGACCGTAAACGTAACTGGTGAAACGTGGGAGTGTACTACACTCCTCTGCCTACCTCTTCGGGGATTACAGGCGTGATGTGACCTTTTTGTATATAAAATGCTTATCGGTAAGCCAATGAGTGACAAACATGTAATTGCAAATACCCAGTTAGTTCAATTAATTGAAGATGTCTCAAGAATCCTACTTTTATTAGCTAATTTAAGTTGTTGAGAATGCATTGCAACCCGTCAACAGCTTACTGTCTGGCACACAGACATGCATTGAGTGAACTCCTGGGGCATATTTTATCATTCCGGCTGGTTGATCAACATTGTATATGTGGGTTACTCATTAGTTCAACCTTCGGGAATTTAGATAGGCGTCAAGGATCGACTAAGGCTTAACGACTGTAATATGGAGATAGGGAGGTCAATGTTACGTTACTATCAAATTTATGGAACTATCTGGAAACTTTGCTGGCTATTAATGGTCGCTCATAAAAGATTCGACCGCGCCTAACTTGCTTGAACTTTTAATCATCATGATGATCATTGTTATCATCAGCCTTTCTCAGTTCACTGCTGGACATATGCCTCCCCTAATGAGCGCCATTGCGCTTTATCCTCGGCTTGCTGCATCCAGCTTCTTTCTGCAGCCTTAAGACTCGTTGATACAGTGAAATTCGTTTTAAGAGCGCACCGTCAAAATCAGTTGCCCCCATTTTCTGTTAACAAATGCTCAGATAAATAATTTTATGCTGTTCAATAGACTGTTATCGGATATTGTTTTGAAATAAGGTCATCTTCGTGAACTGAAGCACCCGTGAATGGCACACAGTCAATAACGTTTATGTCGAGATAAAGTCTTTCGCAATTGCGTAACATCACGCCTGTATTTCTTCGAAAGAGTAGGCGGAGGAGTGTTGTATACTTCTACCTTACCTGATATGTTATACCCCACACCATCTCTATATTATCTGTGCTCATCATCCTCATAATCGTCAAATGTTTACCGTGCCATTTTTAGGAGACCTGTCGCCAGGCACAGAACGGGAAGAATCAAGGTCATGTGTCTATAAACACTATTAGATCATTTGAAAAGTGAGATCCAGCTCCTCTGGCTCTAATTATAGTATTAATGTGACGTACAGGTCGAAAACCTTTATAAATGCTAGTCTTTCTATACAGTATAAAAAAAACTAATCGTATCGACCTTAACATTTCGTTGGGCGATATCTTTTTACGCTCGAACGAATTTATTATTGAATTTTTAATTCGCTTTCAGTTTGTAACCTTGAAATATATTTACAAAATGTATTCAGTCATGTAAGCGGTAACGTTAAATAAAGGGATCTCTGGAAATTGTCTCATCATGATCCGATACCCGGCACGCACGCCCGGCGCAAGGATTATTGGTCTACCCCCTTCAGGGGTATAACTAGTAGACTGTTGAGTAGACTGAGACAGGCTAATGGTGATGAATGGAGCTTTAAAGAGGCGTAAGCCACCGCTGATTGTGTTATTTTCGAGTCCTTATATTCAAAAATTTGGTCGTTGGTCGTGTGACTGCCTCGTTGGTCGTGTTGGTTGTAAGTGCGACTGACGATCAAGAGGTCCTGGGTTCGATT
>DWTO01002398.1:0-14067 GCA_018244755.1 Jemadia pseudognetus
TAACTGGTGAAACGTGGGAGTGGTTCTGCATTCCTCTGCCTACCTCTTCGGGGATTACAGGCGTGAAGTTACTTTACATATTGACATACACGAAGTAAATTTTCGCGCTAAAACGGAATTCTCGGTCAAACAGCATAAATAATCATAAGGCAAACTTAGAACTCAACAAATCTAAACTTTTGCCTATCTAGTAATATTTCTAACGGTAAATTGTTATTTCTAGCGGCCAAAGCTTCGGAATACAAAGCCTTGGGTAGATTTGTCTGATTCAGGAATTAAGTTTTAATTAGAGTGACTTAAACTTTAGAACCAATAGCTTTATCTAACTCTCCTAGACGAATGCTATAAAGGGCTTTATGACGTCGCAATAAGATTTTTAATATTATGTACGAATTAATTTGCGTGTTTGAGGTTGGTTGTATTCTTCAAAGTATTAAAATGAGTTTGTTATTAAAGTGATGTGTTGTTGATTCTTAACTATCCATAGTACATAATAATTTTTATTATTTCTTATCATGAAGCACCGAAATGATATCAATCAATACACGTTTATTAACTCATTGGAAATTAAATGTTTAGCTATTGTATCGGTTGATGTAAAGATCGCTTAAAAATAGAAAAACGAAATCCAGAAATCTTTTCGTGATCAATATAAATTCAGTTACAGCAAAGTTTTAAATATAAACTAATACGTTACGTACAGTAAGTCCAAGAACCTCGCAAGTGGGGCTAATAAAAAAACGTCTAAGAATAAAAAAATCATATAAAAGATGTGTTATATAAAACAGATATGACTGGTAATAGCTCTATTTAACTCTGGATAACTCGTATGAGAATTCTCGGAATCTCAAAACGATTAGGACGGGTTTATTGTATATAATTAAAAAGTCCAATTTTGGTATTTTAATTAAAACAAATGTACATAGCATGATAATTTAATTATTACAAGAGTCTTCATTAAATTACATTAATCTCACAAATACATACGTTGTTAGAAAATTTAATAACAGTTACGAAGTTTGAACTTATGAATTACTTTCACTTCTGTAATCTTTGGATCTAATTGTTTGTCGTTAACAAATTTCCCTCGTATTTCGACAACATGTTACGTTAATACGAAAAATATAAAAGCGTTTCATTATATAAAATTAAATTGCAATACATATGCATGTAGGTAACAAATAAATAAACAACGTTTACATATGTAACAAAGACTGCTAATCCGCGCATGGCCAGCGTGGCAGACTATGGCCTTTCTCATTTTTCTTTTTCCCTTCTTATTGTGAGATGAGGCGAGTACCTACTAGCGAAACTGTGAAAGAGTTGATCATTAGGATACCAAAAATATATAAGACCAGAGTTCATCAATTAAACAATTAAAGGGTTGATGACGACGATGTTTTTGTATTTATTTATTTAATCATTTAGTAATCCAACAGCGTTACACACAGTATAAGTAAATCATTTAATAATAATACTATGGCCGAAACAGATTACACTAACAGTGATAGTAATATTATAATGAAATGTTTAGTTACTATTTTTCAGTTTTGTGCGTGATCTATGCTTGTGTATGTGTGTGCGTTCGTCCGTGGGAGCGTGAGTGCGTGCATGCATGTGTTCATGCATGCGTGGTAGCGCGCGTGCGAGTGGAGGGGGGCGTCGTTAACAATATGTTGATCACCGCTATTCTTAACATGTCCTCCGGGACACGTCAAATAGTCAGTCTCATTTGTTATCCTTAGTCAACGGTTTCCTAACTTCGCTGGAGGGCTTAAATGTTGTTCAAAATTTCCGACAGAAAGTTCAGCACCGAGTTTAAAGATACAATTCTATTGTTAACATTTTATTCATACACCTATTTTTGATCATATGAAATATGATATTTAACAATAGTTAATAAAAAGAATATTTAATAAATATAATATTAATAATAAAAATACCTACATTTGTATAGCAGCGTATGCTAGGGTAGCAGGGATGTGTTAAACATGGTCCATTGCACGATGAAATTTAATTCCAACAAACTCGTATCTTCAATTATTTCTGTGGTTTAAGAATTTACGCCTGTATACTCCAAAGAGGTAGGGTAGACACAGGAATAAATAAGTACACTTTCAAAATTCAGCTGTTATGTTATTTCACAAATCTAAACTCCGCTGCTAAAGTTCCTACTTATTTATTGTGTGATTGTAATTGTATGCTCCGATACTTCGGATATGTGGAGAAAATGGCTGATGAAAGAATGACGAAGCTGATATTCAATGTGAATGTTGATGGATGCTTGTGGCGAGGGAGGCCAATACTCACCTATCTTGATCAAGAAGACCAGATACTAGCTGATGGGGAGTCAGAAGACTCAGAATCCGGCGTGCATGTATATAAAGAGTGATGAATGTGGAGGAGGCGCGGCAAGTCTCTAAGGTAGAGATATTTGGCACTCGGTGCTCTCTTCCTATCCCGTGAGAGACTTGACGTGAAGATATGGATGTAATTGTATGATAACTACCTGAAATGCGAAGTACGTGAACCCGTTGAGCGAAGTAACTTTAGCGCGTTAACGAAGTAAATTGAACCGAAGTTTGCGCCCCGCACCTCGCGGCTGAAGTGCCAATTAAATCCTGTATCTAACTAATGTGAGACTCACCTGTCTCGGTACTCGCGCTGACGTCATTTCATATTGACATAATTTTTTGTTTCTACTCTTCAAAACTCTTTTCAGATGTAGAAACTGTAAGGATTTAGACATTTGACACAGTGTTTTCTTCCTACCCCATAAAGGACTTGGAATTGTGTACATGTGTATACCTTTGTTTGATACGACTTAATCCTATTGGAGAACAATCTGGGAACCATCGTGTCCCAGAATTAAGAACGTCCACTAGAATCGAACATTCTGTTTTAGCAATTGTAACCTAAATATTAATAATATATTTCAAAGATTTCAAATCGAATTTAAAGCGTATACACTTACTGACCGGACAGTTGCTCAAGATAATCGCACATATATTTGTTCTGGCGGGATATCACACCGAGATGAATCTTTCACTTGTACTGAGCTGGAGCTCAGCAGTTCAGGTTTCACGAACCACTTCTTGGTTTCTATAACACATGTTCTGCTTAGTTTAAGATCGTACGACCATATGTAGAGGTGTAGCGAAACAATATTACAACTATTCCGTGAGAAAGTAAGACGGGTCAAAGTTGCGAGAAGGCTTTATTAGTATGAAAGTTGTTCAGTCGTGACTTAACGGCATTAACAGGATACATCGACGTCGAGTATTCCTTCCTAATTAAATCACACAGTTGTACATTTCGAAAGCAGCAGAATTAGTAAGAGGAATAGAATATATTTTGTAGAATTTGTCATAGACAAAATATTATATTTATAATATTTTGTCTATTTGAACATTTCATTTGAAATGTTCAAAAAAAATCTTGTTTACATATTTCTTTTATTGTAACATTCCCGTCTCAATCATTGAACCAATTTGTCAAATTTACGAGTTAGGCGTTAGCCAGAGAAAGAAATAATATAATAATAAAATAAAATACTAATAGTTAATTCTACCACTAGAAAATCTAAAAACCGGATGAAAAATAATTTTGGAAATCACAGGAGTTGCTATAGCTATTTTAGAATATGTGTTATTATTAGAGTACCTATATAAATATTTTAGCTGGAATTTATGGTCTTGAAAATTAATAATACTTTATGATTCTCCAATGAAGGACACACGCTTAATATTTCATTCTTCCGTAATTGTCTCAGGACAAAACAACGACAATATTTTGGATGATATAATTTTGACACCTGCTTCTTCGGATTCATGATACTTTCACCGATACACATTAACAATATCTCCCTGTATCTCTAGAGAGCTTGGACTTTACCCCACAAAACTATTCCATGGGGGATTCCTAGAAACATAGCTTAAGGACTAACGAAGACAATCCTCTTGTCCAAAGTTAATAAGCCGGTCTTAAGATCTCTGACGTGGATTTACGACTGAAATTCTCTTATCAAAGGAGGCGATAACAGAATATACATATATAACTTTACAAGACAAGAAAGTGTAAGGTGAAAAAAAACGATACGATAAGTTAAAGATAAAAATATTAAACGCAACACCATTATCGATCAATAAAAATATGTGAAATGTCTATTCTGTAACTGACGAGTTAAGGGACGGCAGAAGTTCGCTGTTGCAGATCCTATTTTCTTCCTATTATATTAACTAGAAACTCACGTTAGCCTTCAACTTCCTCTAATCGTAAGTGAGATACAGCCTATGCGGTAGCTCGCTTTCCTAGAAATTGCGTATTCACACTTGCCTCTCAAATTCCAAGTTTTACGAATTTGCTAATAGATTAAAATCCGCTAGTGAGGTCTCACCCATGAGCTTTAGAAAGTAATGACGTCAGCATCTCCCCGTTACGTACATGATGTATTCAATTGAATATCCCCATTGTTCATTCCTTATAGTGGATGAACAAATGATATTCCTCGAGTTTCTTATTCGACGGGTTATCCGAAATATTCGACGAGTTCATTCAGCAACAAATTGAATAATATTATTTGCGTTTAATACAAACTTCAAAACGAGTAAGAAGTAATCGTTAACGGATGATAAATATAATGAATCCGTCGCGAACTCGCCGCGATTGACAGAATCATGCATCCTTTAATTGGTCACTCTTAACTGACTTTATGTAAATATAAACGTTTCCCTCTACTGCTGGGTATAGGCTGCTCCCTTAGAGCGCCATCTAACATAATTTATGACCAGTATAATAAAAAGAACTATTTATAAAGAACGTTTAAAAACATCCATGAACATTTTATAACATCTTTATTCATAGAGACCTTTTTACTAACATCTTTTTTCGTCTATAAATTCTGTACCCTTGAACTCTATATGAAATGAACCTCGTTCATCGTTTATTCACTTGGCAATTGAATGTGGTAAATGGTAGTAAAATTAATTAGATCACACGGTCCACAGAGCTCGCAGTCATTGGTAAGGAAAACGGCGATACAGGTAGAGGCATTGATAACAAAAAATATCAAAATCGCTATCCATATCCAATTCACTGAATCGAAAACTGTTCATTGGACGACCTTGTATTTATTTTGTTTTGAATTCTAATTTCTTTCGCACTCTTATTACTTCTTATTTGTATATTACACTCGCGCGACCTAAATAGTAGCCTCTAGTATACATTTAAACCGATAAGCACAACCTCCAGAAACAAAATTATAAGTTGTTTAAGGACAATATAATAATTTCATTACTGTTGACATAATATTCATCCGTGTCGGGCAGAAAGAATACATCTCCAAATCCACGATCATACCCGGATCATACTACCTAGCAGAACGCCTTATGACGCGGCCTGCCTAAGCACTGCTACAAATACTAGTGTACTACACTCACTGCCACCGGGCAGTAGCGTCAGTGGTGCGAGATGTGTACTGAGAACCCCAACCCACATGCCCACCGTGGGGATTATGGGCAAAAACCTCTGAAACAATGTCCAGTAGCGAACTAGATAAGCTGATGATGATAATAATGTACATAATAGTGCGTAGGTGCTGTAACTAACTTCATTTCATACTAACTTGTCGATAAAAGTAAATTCAATTTAAAAGGTAGCAAACTAAAACTTTCAGAGTAGTTTACTTGGAATTCTTTCAAATAGGTTTACCGCATTGCAATTCGATTCTGGGCACGATTAAAAAACTTTGCTGACGTCTTGTATAATGCGGTTTAGAGTTAAGTATTAAGTATTTCAGTATCAAATTGAATCTTTGATCTATATACATGTTATACCAGTGACAGTACCTAACAAAAATTGTTTAGGTTGTTTAAATGGAAATAATTAAGCAGAAGATGAAGTTGTTATAATATGTAAACGAATATAGACGAGACTTAATTAAAAAGCACGTAAATATTACTGTTAATGCTGTTTATATTAGTAGTAATACAGTGTATATATTTGTAGTATAGTGTATAATAATTATTACATTGTACACCACCGAATAAACTTTTCTGTGGTGGTTGTTCGCGCGTCAATGTCCGCGCATGCCGCGGTCTGCTGCACATACGTATTGTACAACACTTTGTATGTATGTATTCATGTAACGAAATAATATCCTCATCATTCATTTTGATCACGGTAAGTTTCATCTAGTTTTAATTTTTTTAGTCTCTTTAACTATTTACCTCTAGTATCTGGCTCTGATTTTCAAAAAGACCGTTATCTTTCAGTGTAATAAAAATATAAAATATTCAATTTCTATATTAGTTTTTTTTCTCTTAACTGACCGAATGTTGTATAAAGGCAGAAATACTAAAATATGGAAATTTCATTTGAAAGTTATGAAATTTTAAGTTTTGAAACGAACTGTAATACAAAATACGCTGCAATAAATGAAACCACAAGCTGTTATTCATGAACTACTGTTCAACTTCTGAACAAGGCTCCATCGGGATTTGCGTGAATATGATAAAACATTGGAAATTTTCGTATGAAGCTGCGAGAGAAATGTAAACGATTGCGTACAGTACACGTCAACCGCATCGTGCTAGTTACAGTAATCAATAAAAGCCTGACGTGTTGTAATACGATAGTTGTCTTTTCTTGCGTATGATTACGTATTAGATAGTTGTTTAATTATATTTATGTTTTACTTTGCGTAACTGTTAAATAAAAAATTACGCATGTCACAAATGCGACCTAAAAATCTCATAATTCTTAAACGCCTTTAACTAACTTTGTAAGCATATTGGAAGACTGCTTCGGCGACCTAATGATTACAAAGCATTATTACTGATCGAGAAGTTCTACTCGTAGATTCAATTCCCGGGTCGTCCACTATTGGAGTTTACTGCAAAATATATAGTTCAAGTGGGTCGGGGTTTGAATTTGTGACCGGGTTGTAGGTATGGCAAAAAGTTCACTACCTAATTCGGGGTGGGCAGTAAAAGTAACTGATTAAACTTAGAAGTGTACTATACTTCATTTCCTACCTCTTTGAAGATTACAGGCGTGAAATACGGTGATATCAAATTCTTGGACATTTTGTTTAACATACGATTAGGCGTCATCCTCTGTATTTTCCTTAGGTATATTAATTCTATTGGGATTAACACCTCATTTGTGTATTTTTTATATTTCATTTGTATATTTTGTCGCTTCATCAAATATCTATGTCAAGTATTTTTTCGCTTAGTCAGTTCTAGTATTGTATTCCTCACAAACACAAACAATGGTAAGCTGTTCCAAGCAGCTGGTGAGCTGGGAATAAGCATACAGTTTATAACCGCCAGCTTATTCCCTCGGATCGGACGGATACAGCGTCATCGTTGCACAATAAAAAGAGTGCTAACAAAAGCCAGCATTGCAGAATCGAACGTGCGACAATATGGTCGCCGTTTCAACGGGATGCTCTGTGGTCTAAGCGTGTACAGGCTGATGTATTTTTGATAATATAATATTTTTAATGATAAATTTTGAATGTAATATTGGTCACGTAGTGTTCTCTGCTTGCCTCGTAAGGGATCTGGCCTACTGATATTATGAGTTAGTAATAATTTCAACAATAATGGATAATGAACCGTATCATCATCATCATCAGCCTATCTTAGTCCACTGGACATGGGCCTCCCCCAAAGAGCGCCATCGCGCCCTGTCCTCGGCTTGAATGAATGAATGAATCGTATATTTTGTGCAATAAGAGAAATAATGAAGTTGTTACATTAATGTACAATATTCCAGTACCCAAATGTAGTATGAATTTAAGACGAATATCTAAAATACTAATTATTCATAAAACGTCACGTCAGGCGTGACGTAACTCCCGAAGAGGTATGCAAAGGACAGTACACTCCCATGCTTCACCAGTTACGTTTACGTCTCACTATGGAATAGGTGGTGAGTCTATTGCCATACACCGAGCACATATTTGGACGCGGAGCCACTACTAGAAAATACAATTAGGACAAAAAAAGGAAGAACTGAAAATAATTGTTTAAAGTGATTCGACTTTTTTCCCATCCGACAGGTGTAGTGGATCATTGTTTTCAAAGAACACTCTCTAGATGAACAGCAGTACGTTTGACGCTGTCAGCGGAGACCTGCAACTGCACCCTGTTTATATTTAGATGGTCAAGTAGAAGTTTACACGTAACCGATTTACTTTTTATACTGAGAGATGTTATAACCTATGAAATTTAATTCAAAAGTTTTATTAAGAAACTGAAAAAAATGTTGCACAATATCACGGCTGTATCTGTAGGAAGTAAAGTGTAGTACTTACAGATTGAGATACAAAGCGTCCAATGCCAGACTGTGATATTACCTACTGGAAATGGCAAGTAAAAAAGTTCAATAATACTTTCCCCGATCCGGAAATTAAACCCAGGACCTGTTCTCAACAGCAGCACTTGCGACCACTGGATTAACGAAGCAGTCAAACACAAAGTAATAATTATGGAATTAAAATATATTATGCAATTACTGACAAATTGCCAACGGAACATGAACTTGACAGAGCGGCGGAATCTGTGTATTGTGATCAGACATTTAATAAATAGACGCTCAGACTTTTACACTAATTAAGAAAGACATTTACTATCAGACGGACAGAATAAAAATTTTGATGTTTGATGGGAAAATATTTATTTTTGGTACCATGCGTGTATGAAAAGAGTGAGGGATGTAGGAACACTTTAGATCCGGGAAGTTAATATATTCGGTGTTCGTTATCGGTCTGGGGTGAAGGTATACTTTAAAATATAATAATAATAAGTAACATCACAGGTATTAGAATTTAAATTAATTTGAGTAGTTAATGTTTATCCTTCCGTTGTGTATCTTGGAATTTAATAGAGGAAACTTACAGTTGGAGTGAATTCGCTAGATTAACTAATGAGGGATCGACAGGCAGTTGGCTCAAGTTATTCAAGGCTCGCTCTGTGTACTGCGTTGACAATGTGATTTGGTTACGCAGTTTACGCTCGCCCTTCCTACTCACAAAGGTCGAGGTGCTATTCTGGGACGCGATTTGTTTCATATAAGATAATAAATGCAAGTGAAATTTAAATTCGATCATAATAACAAAACTTCATCAGCTTTGTAGAATATTATTTTGTTCGCGTCTCGTAAAATATTAGCGGATGTCTAGTGTTTTTCATTGTGTTTCTCCAATATATGTAGTAATACATAGTAGCACGACTAGTGCCCGTCTGTTATTAGCCTTTCAAATTTTCTTAAGACTTTTAGTAAGGGTTAGTGACTATTGCGGCAAGCCGAACTTTTAAACTTACTAAGGAAATATGGTACGTCACTCATAAAATATTTCGATAATCCACATCAACTTTGAATAATTTGAAAGCGTCGATAATAAACCCCTAACCAAGTTTAGAGCATAATTTGATTTGCAGCCGCCTTGCGCGCTGTTTGAACGGCGACACTGGAAGTTTGCGAAAGAGTTGCTGACCCCGTTAACGAACTGGGTCTGCTAACCTTGCGGAGGTTACTATCCAAAAATTATGTAAATCGTAACTGTGTGAACGACGGATTGTGTGCTTATGAACTGAATGTTGTTGAGCTTTGACAACTTTTAACCATTGCATATTGGGAAAAAAAACTACCTGCCATGACGCTGCCAATTATTTCTAGATATCAAAGAGCAAATATCTTATTCTACTGTTTGTGTTTATATCATTGAAATTTTCCACTAAATTGGTACAATGATGTGACAATCTATGACGATGATGACCTTGATGATGACCACACAGTTGCTTTTCTGCACTTCCAATAGACTGGAAAAATTCATGAGATACACTAAGAGAAAATGTCTTGTCGTAAATAGCAGGAGACTTTGTACCTGTATTAGTCATTACGATAGATGTACATTTTATTGTTAAATGTTTCGTGTGTGTGATACACATTATTAAGAATTAAGCCGGCTGGACTCACGTGCGTTCCATCCCGAAAAAACGTGAGTCCAGCCGGCTTAATTCTTAATAATAGATATACATATCTAAAATACGTTATGGAAATTCTTTCCGGTTTCGAAGATGTACTTCGAAGATGTATAATATACACGTACTTGCAGCGCTGTGTCACTTAACTCAAACATCATCTACACACACGGTACCAAGGTACACACAAGTTGGTAATCTGTTCGTCCTTGTGGTGTACACTTTAGTGTAGTACAGTACAGTCTGTTACGTCACACGCTAGCAATGAAACTCCGCAGAGCACATAAACGTGCTAAGTTTGACTGCCATGCTCTTTGATTACACGTACTTGTATTTTGGTACGCAATTTCATGAATAATTCAACTTTATGACTATGGATTTGTAACCAGTTATCGAGAGGTAACGTCCGGAGGAAAACTATCCTCTACTCATTCAGAAGAAATTCAAATCACATTATTCTATATACCTACATGATTAAAGTATGTGCAATAACAAAGAGGCTTTGTCGCGACCTCACTGCGAACTGCTAGGGTTCAATGAAGAAGAAGCTCGGATAGGTTTAAAAGTAGTCAGGATAGACCTAAAACTATACCTAAGTTAACCCCGCATAGGATTTAATCGAAGTACGAATCGTTGTATTACGGAAGTCTCTAACACATACTAAGATGATGATCCCTATCATTTCCAGAGAAAATTCGTGTACGACGGTGGATTGATAAGAGTACTGATGATGACGATGATGATATCGAGATGTCTACTTCTGGAAGCGCTCACAAAATTAAAAGGGTTTCAGATGCCTACAACGTTTATACAAAACAAAAGACTTTTCGTGTTCATTTTAAACGCATTACACAAACCTTTGTCAAGGAACATTCTAGAGAATTGAAAGTGAAACGAACGGAATTACATTAAAAACTTCGAATTCGTGAAATTACATTCCCACATTTTCGGGCTGAATTAATAATACGATTGTATAACATTTCTTTGGTATTTAATTACCGAGCTATTTTATTTAATTATCCTTATAATAAGGTATAATGTGAATTGTGAAGGGATGGGAGAGTCAAAGGTCACTAAAACAAGCGTCCGAGTATGAAAATATTATTATGAACAGATATAGTGCAAAAAAGAATACATTTACTTTTAAACATGTAAAAACTAATACTCGTCATCATCAGCTTATTGCAGTCCACAGCTGACAATAGTTCTCCCTGAGGGGTTATACCCATAGCCCCCACGCTGGGCGTACGGGTCGGGAATCGCTGAGCACAGCTTCTCACATCACCTACATTGCTGCCCACAAGCGGCCAGCGCATGTAACTGTGCCTAGGCAGACCGGGTCATACCGCGTTCTGCCAGCGCCGAGTTTAGTCACCTCTTACAGAATGTATTTTTCCACCGCCCCGACACTCGTACATTTAATAATTTCAGGTATATTAAAAATACGCCTGCTATAACATCGCACGTCGAGTGGAAAAATCAATGTTATTCAATTAAAGAAAATTTACATATTCACTGGGGTATTCTGTGAACCTTTTAATCGAAATGTCGTCATTATAAAGGATAATGTTGATTCAACCATAATAGGATTTCGAACAGTGGGTACGTATCGGTACGTAGTAGAATACGAAAACAGATTTAAATAAGTTTTCTGTGCTGTTTTGCAAGTGTAACGATCGAGGTAGACGATTTGTGTTTTGTACGCGACAACCCGTAAATTGGCATGGTAATTTACGTAGTCACAAAGTTAAACATCTTCAAAAATATTCGCAAGTGTTTCCCTTAGGCTTTCTTCTGTTCTTCTTCATTTAGATAATGTGGTATAAATAAGTTATTAACCGATAAATTAATACATTTTATTATAAATAGAACGACGGCAGTAAACAGTAAAAAGCAAAAATAAAAGGACAAATAAATAGCATGAAAGAGACTTGTGAGTACTCGTACCTACTATTAAAGATATAAATGATAAAATGTTTTAAAATATTGAAACACATTTCATACGTAAAGATTTTTTTGTTTGTATATTATATAAATGTTCTATACTCCTCTGCCTACCTCTTCGGGGATAACAGGCGTGATGTTACGTTTACGTATATTAGCAAGATTTCTTCGCAACGAAATTGTACAATAGTTATACTTTTTCGTAGTATTTTTCCTCACTGTCTTATTAATCCCGGGACAGATAGGAGTAAGCTGGAGTGTGATCTGATTGTAGGTCGGTGAGCCCCGAAAAACGTCTAAATGTTCGTATAAATGTTCGTATTTTACTCCCAAGTAACTCCCACGGCTATATCGTCATTGTTTATAAGAGAACATTGGATTTACGAGTATATAAAAACAAAAGAATTTATGAAAAGTTATGGTTGCGTTCATCAACTTAATCCTCAACCACTTAATCATTCCACTGTTCCACTATTACGTTTTTCTGGTTCATGATGTAATCGAAAATATTTGATTTTGCGAAACCCTTCCATATTCTTCATTTATACCGATAGTATCTTCATTTATACTGGTAGTGATACCGATAATTCTTATCTGAATACCGCACGTTTGTAACCCTCGAAGAGGTAGGCAGAGGAGTGGAGCACACTCCCACGTTTCACCAGTTCCGTTTACGTCCCATTAGTTCTGGAAAAGGTAGTGAGCCTATTGCCATACACCGGGCACATATCCAGGCTCCGAGAAATTATTAAAATATCAGGGTTAGAAAAATCCAGAAATCCAATCCAAAAAAGCGCAGGGAAGTGGTTAACGCGTATTGGTGAACGCCTAGTGGTTTGAAATTCGGCCTCTCACTCCGGGAGCCCTGGTTCAAATCCTAGCGCTCACCTCTTTACAAAATTTGCGTTTTAGGGTTAAAATATAACTTGCTATAACGGTGAAGTGTAAAGAAACCAGCACACCTTAGAATTAATAAAAAAATGTTTTCCTAAAAAAAGGCATGTGAAGTCTGCCTTCATTGTGAGAGGAGATCCATGTTCCGACAGTGGAACGACAAAAGGAAGGAAAAAAATTTTTTTTTCGTCACAAGCTTTTACAACAATCTTGCTACAAAAACGGTATGTACATGTATAATACAATACAATTATGCATGGATTATATTAAACAAAATAAATGAATCACTTAATCTGTGGCCTTGTGAACAATCGTCCGTCTAAAAGACGTCGTCCAAGAACTGGAATAACGTATATATTTTCTTCATCTCGATACAATCAGAGACAGTCTGTATGAATACACTTAACTACGCTATCACTTCACTGGCAAAGCATAAATCACGAGCAAACAAAATCCAATTACACGTGACCTCCGTTGAACTCGTTGATCTGCTCTAACGACGGGGTCAAGTTGCATTTGACGCAATATAGGGATGTCATTCCCTCGACTTAGCGTCGCATTTCAGGAATTATTTATTTGTTTTCATCCCTAAGAAGCGCGCAAAGAGTAAGCGTATATACGAGAATGTATAAAACTGAATACAATAATATTTTAAGCATCCAATTAGAACATTGATTCGAATTGTTTTGTATCGTATCACTGTCAGGCTTAACAGTTTTTTATGTACGTAATATCTATTATAGACATACACATTTTAAACTAATTAATTATCATTTTATTACTCATTTAGTAAATTAGTCACATGCCCGTTTGCTGTTCAAAGAGTCGCAGGTTCGTTTCTCGGCAAGAGTGAAATTTGATTAATTCAGATATTTATTGTAAGTTTGGCTATTTGTGTAAAGATCACAGTTATGAAACATTTTTTAAGCTTAAATTGGTCGAATTTTAGGTATAAATATTTGTAATATAAAAGGATCCGCCATACAATCCTACATTTAAAGCTGACATCTTATTATTTATCTTTATGATAGAACGTGCCGTATAAATAACTATTTCTTATAACGTAAACTTAAATTCGTAATAACTATTTACATTTAATATTTACAAATCATTTTTCAACAGTTCGGTGGTTACCACAGTACAAACTCTGTTGATACTATTAATATAACTCTGAGAAAAATCTGCAAGACTTAGCTTTATTCTCATTACGCTCACAGAGTATTCTCTATCATTTACC
>DWTO01002399.1:0-14066 GCA_018244755.1 Jemadia pseudognetus
ACGTCGCACTATGGAATAGGTGGTGAGTCTTCTAGAAAGTCTGATTTAAAATCCAGTAGTGCCCGACCCAGTATTTGAACCTAAGACCTCCCGATCGGCAGTTACGCTTGCAACGAACAATGCTTGTAATGGTTGTCTTGATACAATGGATTCGTTAAATGAAGCACATCTATTCCGGATTTGGCCTAGGATTGACTAATAAATGAGCTAATTTTTTATCGGCAGCTCTGCTAAAATACCTTGAATCAATGAAGCGAATGTGGAACTTTGTTGGTCATTGAACATTTGAAGATGAATATCACTTGAAGGAAATCATCATAAGGTAACCTATATATCTTACAGATCATGATCTCTAAGATGTTTGAAGTCTCCTGACCCACACTTGGATATGTTAGCGCGACAAATTACGGCTTGAACCCCCTTATTCTGAGAGCAGACCTGTGTTCCATCAGTTGTGCGGTAAAACGGTCGAAAAAAACACTTTACATATTTTGAAATTTACACGGTTCTTGAAACTCACGGTTTTTTGAAACTTATACTTACATTATGAGGCCGTTTCAGCCCTTTGTTACATATATGTAATCCTAGTATAATGAATGCCCTCATGCACTTTCTTACGAATTTTCGACTTATCAACGAAAGCGAAAAAGGCTATAATTTCAATTTTATGAAAAATATCGAAACGAGATTTATTCACAAATTATACGCCTTGAGAAGACTTTGATGATGTCTCGGAAGTTTTTACGACAAAAAATGAAATTTAGGCGAAAAAAATCAAATTTAACATAAAGTTAAAGTTTTATCAATTCCCAATCGGAGGATAATCTTAAACCTTGAGATTCATTAGCTCCACAGCGAGGCGCGTCGTGATTGAATTTATATTAATGTGGAGCGACTGGGGCTTCATTATTAGAGCACATCTAATGATCGACAGCCCGTGGTCACGTCGAGCGAGCGAGAACCAGCAAATGTTGTATTATTACTGTACGGGCGTGATTTTACGTTTTATTCGTTATACACCCTGCTCAGCAACAACAGTAAATGCGATGAACAATTTATTCAACACGTGGCATCGAGTATTAACGTTAAGTTTGTTTCTATTGTATAATCTGCTAGCGTTTGTCCACGATCCTGCCAGATTAAAGGCGCAAATGTGTTCTAAGATGGACAATGCGTACAATGCGTGGCCAAAAACACTGTTCAACCTCGCTTTGAAGTCTTATGTTATGAGTCTATTTGTCCGGTTTGAGCTAGATAATAATAAAAAAAGATTTTTAGTTTTAACTTAAAATATCAATAATTGCACAGTAGGAGTAAATAAAAGACAAGGTTAAGAACCGTAGACATTGACTTTACCGATGACTATATGCTGTAAACCTTTTTGCTTTGCCAATAACCTGCTAGGCTCGATCATTATTTTATTACTCTGATTATCCTGTGTTTACCTGTACCTATGTGAATAAAAATCAACACTATCTACTGTTTTATTCTAATCAAATTATTATTAACGTAACGTACAATCACGCTTATAATCCCCAAAGAGGTAGGCAGAAGAGTGTAGTACACTCCCAAGTTTCGGAACTTAAGTTTATGTCCCACTATGGAGTAGGTGATGAGCCTATTGGCATATACTGGATACACATCTACACTCCGAGACATTATTAAAAAATCTAAATTAGAAAAGTCCAAGACGACTTGTGCGGCAGTCTCGCTAGCAACCGACACGACCAACGAGGCAGCCATATCTTATAAAGTTATTATTATCATTATCATTAAAATTATTTTAATTGACATCGACAATAAATATAATAATAGCTGAATAATAGCACAGGTCTCGGAAAGCGATGTGCGTATGAAGAGAATAATAAAATTAAAGTAACTGAAGCACGTCAGATCTATATAAATAGAGACGTTTAACACTCGGTGCTGTTTTCCTAAACCGTTATAGACCTGGCGTGATTATATAATAATGATAAAGTGATGTTCCTTCAGCCAATGTAGAACGCTTACGCATAGTCTCTCTTTAATGTTCGCTCTTGATAAATTGGGCAATAGTTAAGTTAGTGAAGTTCGGAGCCGTTAAATAATTAAGTGCGAATTATAGAGCACAATGATAATAAATTCAAGTTATAGCGGAGAGCGGCCGTCGCGCGGAAGTTTTACATCGTAATAACAATACGTTTATTGGATTTATGACCCTTTATTAAGCCGACATGGTACTAGCTGTTTATTTAGGTGTACTTTCCTTTTGTTTCCTCATTGCGAAGTGATTTCGGTCGCGATATATTTTGCGCTTAGCTTGCTATTCATGTACGATTTTTATTTTAAAAAGCTTTAATATGTCAGTGGTTCTGTCGCCGACTCAATCTGAGTCTCTGATTCAGACTACGACCCAGAGTGTTTCTATTTACGACTCAAATTGTATTTATTGCGATTTCACTGCGATCGGCGAAAGCTCATGTAAAATAACCTCGGACAGGCCCGAAACTGGTTGTGTTAACGCGAATAAACACAATTATGCTACATATGCTTTAATATAATTTCATCATGTATATACTCGTATATATGCACTAAACATTCAGTAGAGTAAGAGTGAATTCTACCTTTTTTGCAAACGTTGAGGAAAAAAAGGCGCATTGTTTATGAAAGTATTACCGGACTTTACTTCATTTTTATAATTATAAAAGAGTACTCGCGAGCGGCTGACAGCGCGCTCATGTTGGCGCACACGCCGGGCCATCGCGTGTGCTCATTATCGGAGCAAAAGCGTCCAGTTACATGCTACATTTTCTCTTTCGTATTTTAAAATAGTTCATTTAAAATAGCATATTTCCTTCAGCTTTTTCGCTTGACATAATAGCTTGACGGGCGCGTATAGTTAATGAATGGTAACTATTAACAACATTACTCGTAGGCTTATTATGTATACACATTTGAATTTGAATTGACTTTGATTAGACAGTCAGATACACTAAAGGTATGCTTCTACGTGACTACAAGCTCTTAGTGCAACTTATTTAAGACATAAGATGATACAAAGTTTCTTTTCAATATTGTTTCAAAATGTATGTTCACTTTGTATGTACAACATACTGTACAGAAATTCTAAATTTAAAAATATTGCCAATATACAATTTGTTTTTATATAGGTGAATATAAGAAATATTGTAAGCTACAGATATTTATGTTAATGTCCGTAAAACAATTGTTTTATCCTATTCACAAATTACAACGTGTGCATAGTCTTCACTTGTTAGTACAGTATAACAATGCGCTTACGTTGTTCGTACGACCGGCTCAATGCAGGGCCACAGTTACATTTGTTTAGAAAGCTATTGTTTTAGTAATATTGTAAGTATCGTTTGGGAGAGAGTTTATTTGTCAACCGGAGCTCGACTGCCGTTTCAGACAAGTGGACGCCAGACCAATGCCTGTTGGGGATTAGTGGAAGCTAGCTTGATACCAGTTTGGAACTAGTCGATACCAGGGCATTAGGGAAACCGCTTATTTATCTTCGGGTTGTATTCAAAATGAGAACATATGAACGCAGAGAAGAAGGACACAATGTCTCATGTAGGGATCTAATTTTACCACTCAGCAGGCAGGGTCACTAAACTCAGAACGAAATGCTTTTGAAGCACTTTTAAAAACACTTTGTGCTAAATATATCGAATTAGTTATATACTGTCATTCTCTACTGCCAGTGACAAGGAACTTTAATATTAATTATTTGTTCCCCTTACATCCCATTGTCTTTCCACTGTTAGATATGTATGTTCCTCATAAGAAATCGAGTAAGGTTAAGGAAAAATAGTTTGTAATCGTAGGCCATAATGAGGTTCAATGATTTGTTAAATGTATTGAAGTATAAAATACATTGTAGATAATCAAATTAACATAAATAGTTCTGTTCAAGTTTTACACATTGTTATACTATCACGCCTGGTCACTTACGGGATAGGCAAAGAGTATCGAGCACTAAATACCTCTGGCCTTAAAGACTTAACGTGTCTCTGGTACATTCATCAGTCTCCTCATACATCTATGTCATATTCGTACGTCATTCACACTATAAAGTAAGCGATATTTTCTTGAAGGTTAGTGTGCGCATGCCTTTAAGAGGTCAGTGGACCTTCCCAGAGGGCCTCCCACTAATACTAAGGACGCATCTATCTACATTAGGCTTGATCTAAATTATAATATAATTTGTCAGAATGTAACCGAGTCTGAAGGTCTAAGACGAATGTCGGATTAGATTTAAGGACATCTTGAGGTACAAATTACATTAATCAAAGATATGAATTTTGATACGTATTATAATAATTGGATGTAACGTTATTACAATAAAGCTGTAACGTTTCCAAATTAAGCGTTAACGTGAATTAGCAAAATTCTAAAATGGTTTGGATTCGTTTTCATTTTAAGAGCAGCTATTATTATTATTATTGGTCATGATAAAATGAAATAAAAATAAGATTGATACCGTTTCGAAAATATTTCAATATTAATATTTCATTGAATATTAATGATCGCTTAATCTCACCGTACATACGAGGGCGTGTTAGCAGACGGTCAGAGCATGCAGACACCGGGTAATGTCTAGAATGCCATTAAGAAGTTACGCGAAACGATCGAAATAGTTAGAATCGCATTTGTCACCGCTGGTACATTGTGTAGTGTCAGCATAACCAGTCTATTTCTGTTAATTTTGGCACAAATTTACGCTGTAATAAGAGTTTTGTTAATTTTTTCTTATTGATTCCTAACTTTATTAGCATAAACATCGTCAGCCTGGGTGACCGCAAACACCACGGAATCACTGTAAGGACATGGCCTCCTGAGTCAACTGTTGATGTCGTTGAATCACATTTTTGTTATTCTTTGTTAATATAACGATAGCTGTATTCTTTTTTGCCTTACTGGTGATTATTTCTCTATCTCTCTCTCTGTCTGCTACTCCAATAGGCATCCACACCAACAAAATTACTCCAAAACATTATCAGTGCTGTAAAGAAACATCAACTGTATATGTTATACTAGGACAGTTAATATAACAATATCGCTATGGCAGACGCTGTGTGCTTAGAATGTCATTAATTGCGCAACGCATTACAGTAGTAGGTATGTGGGGTATGTAGTAAGTTAGAAACTATATCTATTAATCATTCGAGCTGTTTGGAACACTGTATTTATAAGGAGACAACATAATAAGCATAATATCGTGTCTCTATTTCCTCGCAGGGGATGGCAGAGGAGTATAGTCCTGCTAACTTTGACCTGTTAGTTATTCGTCTCACCGATTAGAGGATGAGCCTGTTTCCATTGAACACAATTCTAAGACTCCAAGCTGCTGTTGCGAATTTTATCTGAAGTTTGAAGCCAGAACCTTTTATCATTCACGCTTGCAGCCACTAGGCCAACGAGGCAGTTAATACCAAATACTTCTTAACTAAATACTATTACTTAATTGACAATGTGGTTTAGATTCAAAAGCGTCGTGCTTTTGTATGTTACGTTTTTATAGCTTTTTTCAATATTATTTTAATAAATTTATTAAGATAAGAAAATGTTCGCCAAGAAGCATTAGATCATCAGAACATGAGTCAGGCAAATGGATATAATACAATATACATACATATGTGTAAATATCGATCTCAACTAATAATCAGTATCGTTTAAAACACGTGTGTCATTTTAATTACCAGCTTGTAAGCATGACAATTATTCGCGTTTTATATGAAAATCACCCTTTATCGGATGTTATCCTCATTGGCATTTGTACGTGACGGGGCGCGGGGGTGCAGGCGCTGTGTAATAATGTGTTCGGAATGCTATTGATCGTTACTACGTGTAAGAACTGCAATCGACTTCTCGGACGCTTCCAACCATGTTTATTAAGTTGTAGACGTGTATTCATTCATATTAGATTAGAGTTATTCATATTAGAATATGCAGTTAAATATACAATTTCGTATGTATTTATGTATGTGTTAATAAATTTTTGGTCTATTACGCCAAGTCTTTTAGGGGAGAGGCAGAGTACACCAAGACAGGCACCGACTAACACATATTATTGTCTTTCCTTATAAACCTGATGCGCTTCTTCTACATTCTACTAAATATCTTCAAAGATGTATGTAGTAATAATTTTTAATTCTTTTTTGAGTGTCAAAGTTAGCTCTTAGTGTTACATACCAAAGTAAAAACGTGTTGGAAACCTTGACGCGTTGAAGACCGTGAGAGATATGTACATTTTATTGAAGTTAGGCCAGGGCGCCTCCTCGACAGAATGAGAAGTTTACTATTGATGCCATGTATTTTGTTAGTTTTCTATATTTCAGGATTTATCAGAGTGTACGTTGATGTTTATAATAAAACGGATTATTTTTAAGGTAAGCTATTAACTGCCTGTTATATAGTCATTAGCTTCGTTAGTAGCTGTTTAATTTTGTTATTCAATTGGTATACATATAATATAGGTATAGAATACGATATTTACTCTATATGTTATTGTAATATGTACAGGGTATGAATTATTATTATAATAACGTAACATCACGCCTGTAATCCCCGAAGAGGTAAGCAGAGGAATGTAGAAAACTCCCACGTATTACCAGTTACGTTTACGTCCCACTATGGAGGTGGTGAGTATTGTAATAATATACACAATTTTAAATATATGTATTTTCTGTATATATTTAAATAGAAATTAAAATAATAACAGGGAGTAACATTTAGTCAACAGAAAACAGTAACAAATAGACCATTCTCCTTAATACGTAAAATCCTTAAAGACGTGTTTACTTCTGAACAAATACGACTTCCGTTTCGACGGAACGTCAGTCAAGTGTGGCTGTAAATAGACACGTCACATTAAGCCCTTTAATTGCCATTAGCGTCGATCCCTTTGAACGACGAGTCTATTGCTCGAGCGAGCCGTAATCCTTTAATATTTTCCGTCGCCACGTCTTTCATTTTTTTCCCTTTATCTTTGCTAAAATACGTGTGTCTCGTAGCAAAACTGCTTTATTCGCTTTAATATGTTGTAGGTGTGTGCGAGTCGGCAAATCGGTATAAACTCGTGCCGGCAGCCTTTTTATACATTCGGGTGTCAGTGCTGAGAGGCGGTTTGTGGCAGCCGCCGGTGAAAACACACGAGCGTATATTGTGTACGGAATTACGATTACACTTCGCTTTAGTGTTCTTGACCTTGTAACTCATTCTTAAAATTATATCAATATCCACGTAAATTAATTTATTATTTATATTTTACCGCACGTAAGTGACGAACAATGCTGTTTGATTTTGTATAACAATGTATCAAATTACCAAGATTCGTACAATCCGTGCGTTAAAAGCTCTCGTATTTCGCCGCCTATCCCCACAGTAGCCTCGCATGAAAAACGCGTCTTGATTTATTTGGGCAGACGCGGCTATCTGGAGATAAATTATACTCTTCACGCGGCGGGTGCATACATGCGAAAAAGTGAGAAATGGACGAACCCTTCCTTCAGTCGAAGGATAGAACTGTCATCAGTCCCAAGGTGAAATTGCGCAAGAAATAGAATTAGATATCTCAAATGTAGGTAATTTATATCTGCAGTAGAAATTGCTTCAAAATAGTCTTAAAAGTCTCGTTGCGAATGAATCGCAAAGAGAGTTCTCCTTTAAAGCTACCAACATATACATATTTCCTACTCCTATATGGATGATTCAGGACCTATACCTTACCTAGACCAACGCGGCAGTCAAATACATACATATAGACAAATATTTATAGAGACTGGTTGCTTCGTTGGTTATGTTGATTGCAAGCGCGACTGCCGGTGGAGAGGTCTTGGGTTCAAATCCCAGAACGGGCACTTCTGAATTTTTGTAAGTTATATTGTATTATAATGGCTCGGTGTTTGGATATGTGCCCCGTGTACGGCAATAAGCTCCCCACCGCCGTAGTGGGAGGCAAACGTAACTGGTGAAACGTGGAAGTGTACTTCATTCCTCTGCCTACCTATTCTTGGATTACAGGCGTGATGTTACGTTTCTTCGGTATGTGGGTTTTCTTGTGATAATTTCTTCGCCTTAAACAGCGCATCGTCGTTTTCATTACCAACTCGTATGAGTTTTCTATGATCTACTAAAGGAATTAGTTTCCTAATTTATTAGGTCATCAATAAGGGCCAGAAGTGGCCCATTTTCTGTCATTAACACGTAATATCTTTTATTAAAAAAATATGACCATCGAAGGTCACCTTAGGGTATTTCGTATTAGTGCTGAAAATTTTAATTATGACGTAATTTTCATTTAGAAAATAATATGGTTTATTTGTCTTTAAGACGACGAAATTCTTCATCCTATTAGTTATGCGAAATTTAATTAAATATTAATTTCCGTTCCCAAAACATTGTTCATATGTATTTAGGCTTAAGTATTATATAGTGAACTTTTGCGACCCAATTCTCAAAGACCTTAACCTTTTTTGTACTCATAAAGGCTTTCTTTCAAAATTATTATTATGCCAGTTTCCTTACGTGGTAGGCATAGAGCATTGAGTTCCAAATATCTCTATCCTTATAGACCTGATGCGCTCCTTTAACCTTCGTATAAAATGGGGACAGTAGAGACCACAGTCGACCACACTATATCAGCACTGTCGAATCTTACGTACCTTCAAGAACGTGAAAGTTTAAAGCAAAGTGCCTTGTAATATATTACTTGTTTATTAAATGATACAAATTTATATTGAATCTGAAGTTCTGGTCACGGATTCGTATCCCAGACCAGCCGGATGCAAATAAGAATTCTTACCAGCTAACATGTCACTGCTCTTTCTGTATTTATATCAACAGCAGATTCGCAAAATTCTTCCAATAATTAAAATGCAATGAAATTTTAAGACAACCCATCTGTAAGTCTAAACTGAAAACGCTCCGCTCAGTGGACGGCAAACAGACGAGACCGTTCCCATTATGACAGATAAAACTTACTGGATTCAGGTTCGCTGAGAAATGGCAAGTGATTTGCGCAAGTCATTTCAGACTCGGGGAGATTTTGGAACATTTTAATTTACTTCGATAACTTCGGCGTCTCCGAACGGCGCGTTTCAATTGGTCATAAAATTTTGTTACGTACATTGTGCGGAGTTGCTACCCGTTCAGTGACGCGTCTAGCATGAGTTCAAATAGTCATTTAACTTCATTATAGATATACTTTAAAAGGGTTTCAAAAGTTTCCCATTCAAATACCAAACGACGCGGTACCAATCGCATTATACTTATATATAACACCAGGTTCTTTACGGGGTATGCAAAGAGCACCAACTGCCAAATATTTCTATCTTTATTGCGGAATTATCTGACATTATTATTGAACTATTCAGCATAAATATTAGAAAGAAAAAAATTTGTATGAAAAAAGCATCAAAAATATGTTTAGTGTCTGTATGGTGGCACTGCATACCGTAATTGATAGACGTAGCTTGGATACGTTCAATGCTATGATAGATAGTCAGTCTTCAATCTCCGCGCCTGTAACGCCTGTAATCTCCGAAGAAATAGGCAGAGGAATACACTTGTACGTTTTACCAGTTCGATTCCGTCGTATTATGGAGTAGATGGTGAGCCTATTGCTATAGGTATAAAGCATCAATCCAGACTCCGAGCCACTACAAGTAAATGTAAATTAGAAAAATTTAACAGTGCCTGACCCGGGAATTGAACCCAGGACCTCCCGATCGGCAGTCGTACTTGCAACCAACACGACCAACGAGGCAGTCAAACGCAGTATAGATTCTTTATTTTTTATTTAATAACCATAATATTCTCTAGAAATAATTTCTATAGCAAATCAAAGTTTCCCGTGTCAGCTAGTATATACATATAGTAATATTATATGTTCATAGGTTTACAAGAAAATGAAGAACAAACAAACCGCATAATATTCAATTTCACTAGCCAGTAGAATTTATTTACTTGGGACCCTTTTTATAAGATTTCTGCAAATAAACTCATTCAACCATGTGGAGCTATGAAAACTGTAGATATATGAAAATATTTCGTCGAAAACATACCGTTAGGGGCTGTTTTGAATTGAAATGTATACTTTATTTTACATTTTCAACCCTCAATTTAGGATACGTGAGACAACCGTAATACTTATCGTGTTAGCTTTTGCGCTGCAAGATAAAGAGCTGGTGATTTTACATATTACCTTGAAAATACTAAGTTTTAATGCTAAAACTTCATAAGCATTGTTTTTACAAATTTGAACGAATCAAGTTTATCACACAGCTGTTTGTGGTTTCTATTCGTAGGGTTCACCTACTTATTGCTTATAGAAAATGGATTCTCAAAGTGCATTTGTAATTGGATGTAGTCTCTCCAACATTTTATTAATATTAAAAATCATTCATGAGCTTCACTCATTTGTCATAGACATGTTCATTGCTTATTTACGGAGTCGTATTTCTAAGAAAATGTCCCGTTTTCACATTTTGATAAAAAACCTACGTCAGTAAGAAAACTACTAAAACACTGAACTTAAATATTTAGGACATAGAAAATAAAAATGAAATTTCACTAGTTTGTTGCCTTTTAAAACCGGCTTCTTGGTGTACGCCGTTCGAGTGGCTAGAATTGAATTGTAGCACATATTTTAAGGAAATAACAATTTCTCCGCGCACAACGCCGCGTTTATATGCAGTGGCGGGTACGTTTATTTTTCCCGCGTCTATGTTTCCGCCTTTCCCGCCTATTTTAAATGAATTAAAATAATGCGTTTATAAAAAATAACAGTGACTTATGTTTTCGTTTTGGTCATTTTTAGTAATGTACAGGGGTGATTTTAAGCGTGTATTGAAAAAATATTAAAATAAGTACAAAAGATAAAATGCTTTTCGGTAGTGAGTTGGTAAGGCTATTTGCCGAAAATATAATTTAACCGAAAATAATTTACATAAAAATAACATACATAATTGTAGCGTTTTTTCTGAAATTCTCTTTTTTGCGAGAAAGCATGTAAAACAAATGCAAAAAGAGCTTTGGCTAAAGATAAAAAAGGATTGCAGCGCAAGCGAATGAGTTTTAAACTAGATATAATTTTGGTAATCGTCTTACACGTTAAGGATATAACTAACGTAATGTCCTTTTTTATTAATACATTAATTTGTAAAATGTTGTAAAATGATGTGCTTTTCAGTTACCACCATTGCGTTTGGAAACTTCCAACAGAACAGAAACCATATCAGTGGATAAACACAACCACAAAAAAGGCAGTGGGATCAAAAATATTTAAAATAATAAGGGGTGAGCCAAATAAAGCATCAATAGAAAACAGGCTTACGTAGAAAGATAAAATTAGATACAAGTGCAACCTTTCAGTTTTTTGTACTGTGGCTATCACTTTTAAGAGTAAAAATGTAATTACTCTGAATAAATTCAGAAAAAGCCATAGTATAAAAAAGAGCAACAATAGATTATATAAAATGAACCATTTTAAAGATCCAACGTCTGTAAGAAATCCTGCATTTGCCGCATAAAATGAATAAAATTCCGCCGCAGCGCAGTCAGATACTGCAATTACATGAGCGATTGTTCTACTATTCTCATTTGAAGTAAGGATTTTGTTTTGGCCTTCTTCAATATTGTACCACTAGGAATCCTTTCAAAGAAATTTATTTGTGTTTACAGTTAGCTTTCCTGTGCCAATGTAACTTTAATTCCACGTCCCTGAATGATTTCGAATCTTTTATACGGCTGCTTCTAGAACGACTTGTCGAATATTTTAAGATTCGATATATTCATCTATTAAACTCATTGAAGTAACAGATACAAATGAACTTTGATTTTAATCAATACTTAAAAGAGTTGTCCAAAAAATCCATGTGAATAAAAAGAAAATTTGTGCGTATTTGATGTAATGTATATTTATAGGTACACTGTCCAAAATATTTATAAGTATGGCTAGTCACGAACAAGACATAATACTACTTAATTGTGTAAAAAAGAGAAAATTATTAGGTACATTTGTATTTAATGATTATGTACCGGGGTGTTCATAGATGTGCATCAAATATGCAGCACTCACTGTGACCAAGGGAGTTCCTAGATTTACTGGTAATATAATGTACTTTCATGTAGGATTCTACGGGGAACTTTATACGCTGGGGAGGTGTTAGATTTGTTTGTAATATATGAGAGTTTTATACTGCATTACAGGGAAACTTTACACGCTGGGTAACTCGGTTTTCTCAAAATATGAAAGCGCTACTTTAAATTCTATGCATATTTTAGTCTAATGAGAAGGTGGTCATATTATCTAAATTTAAAACAAATTTCGGTTTTTATTGATTATTTAATCTATTATTTTTATCGAGTCGATGAAGAAGAAGATCTGGTTAACCATGGATCACTAAACCGATAAACATAAAACTTCTGATCCTTACGTCTGTCTACCTTCCACACCTTTTACATAAGCGCAGGTCAGAACGGTACAAGCATTGTGTCTTTTCACTCGGTCTAGGTGACTACGTTTTGACCTTGATACACTTGTTTTATGATCATTATCAAACCTTTCATGTTTCAAATGTTGAACAAGTAGTCTCCGCTCAGAATGTGAACAGTTAAGTTTGAGTTCTGCTGCGCTGGTCACCAAATGTCCCTTGTCTTGCAGAAGACTGTTTGCCTCCACTATTAAAGCAAGACAAAATACCTACCTATTATAGGTACATAATCTTATTACATATAATACTACTTGTACATAATTAAGGAAACACTCATTTTTGTAAGAGAACAGGAGGTACACGCCAGGGTTTGAATGCTGAGCCGCCGGAGTGGGCTGCCTCTGACTTTTTCCACAATTCTAAGCCATTAGATAATCTGCATATACAGTTTACCTTATAACGAATACCGTACTTGTTACAATTACTGTCATATTAGACTTTTAATAATCCTCAAGAACATTTATTACATAGCGGTTCTTTTCTAAGTCGTGGCCAATTCATCAAGAGATCCGTCATACTTTAACATTTAGATGAGAGATTTTAAAGAGCCATTATTTCCACTGCCGCATTCGGACGAAGGCCTTTTCACGTGGGCCATAACTCACGTGCCCTCTCTCCGCACACTCCAGCCTGAATGACGTTAAGTTCTCCTTCTACGATTAAACACAAAACACACGGGACGAAATACTATATTTGTGTGATTCTTCGTCTAGTCGCGCCTTTTTTATCCTTTCCTTTATTTGCGAGTTTATAAATATGCAGGTATTATATTTTGAACTAGGCAGTAATCTTTTTAAAATACATACATACATACATATCCTCAGGCTAGGTCCCTTGCGGGGTAGGCAGAGAGCACAGAGTGCCAAATATCTCTCTTCTTGCACTTCTGTCGTGCCTCTTCCACATTCATATTTTTAAAATATTTGCTTTATATTACAACTGCCCGTACCAAAGTATACGATGATAAATCAGTTATTGCAGAAAAAATCAGCATTAGTGTTTATATGAAAATAAAACTTTTTTCGACAATTTGCTTGATTCACTGAAGCCGTTCATAAGATCCATGAATATATCTGTATAGAATTTTTTTTTGCATCGCTCTTGTCCACAATACTCTAACGTATGTTTCCTTACCGACCTTTTTTATCTTAAATTTCCATTAACTTAGCTCACTGCCCGCCCGATACTTCTTTCTTAATTTGTCACAAACTTTTTCCTTAAGATAAAAGTTTTGTCGTTAAGAACTCTATGTTCCTGTGATATTTTCGTTACGTTGCTTCTGCTCTAATCGAAAAAATCTTTAAAAGAGTATTTAAGCTATGAAGTCTTTAGAAATAAATAAAAATTAATTATATCATTACTACTGATACTGTACAAGCTTGTCAGGGAACCCCGAGTGTGAAATGTCTTACACAAAACAAACACACATATGAGACGTATGAGAAGATACCTTTAAGATTACATAAAAAAACGTAACTTCGCGCCTGTAATCCCCGAAGAGGTAGGCAGAGGAATGCAGAACACTCCCATGTTTCACCAGTTACGTTTACGTCCCACTATGGAATAGGT
>DWTO01002400.1:0-14064 GCA_018244755.1 Jemadia pseudognetus
TGCTCTCTGCCTACCCTGCAAGGGACCTGGCGTGATGATATGTATGTATGTACTAAATAAGAGTAATATTGGTTTGGTCTGCTAGCAAATCTGATAACACCTTGTAAACTCATTCAATTTTTCATTTATGTATTTTTCAGATAAGTTAAAGTAAGCTTACTTAATTTATTTAATTATTGATGTTTATATTTAAAAGTGGACTGAAATAGGCATATGATGATGATGAAGCAGTGGTAGCTTAGTGGTTTAGAATAAACCCCTCCACTTTAGGAGACCTATGTTCAATCCTGGTGAATAGTTCTATTATTACATAAAGTGTGATTTTAAGATTAAATCACCTGCTTTATAGCAGGAAATGCAAACATTGTGAAGAAAACTACACACCTTATAGTTATCCAGTGTGTGATCGCTGCCTAAAAGTACTTAGTGTGGCAGAATATATCTATGCCCCAACTCATTCTGGGAAGAGATCTGTGTCCCTATTGTGGAATGATAAAACGATTGATGATGGTAGCATAAACATAAACATATAATTATTACCTCCTACATCTATAAAATTTTTGACTGCTAAACCAGATCGAGGTGCTACTCTGCCATAGCATCCACTGGGCAATTCAATTTGCAAATCAGTTTTCACCAATTCTTTTCCTCTAGCTGGCACCAGATAATCATAGGCACTGTAACAAACCAGATATATCATGGGTCAAGTTAATCAGTAAAAATGTTTAATCCATGTCTAAAAGAAAAACTATGTAATTTAAAGAAAGAAATATTAACAGTTAAAGTATGTCATTACATCACTTAAAATTGGTGACATATTAACTTATGTTTATAAATCTATAAGTAAAGTGATGTATAACTGCCTTGTCGGTCGTGTTGGTGGCAAATGCGACTGTGAATGGAAGGTCCTAGGTTCAATTCTCGGGTCGGGCACTACATAATTTTTCTAATTTACATTTTCTAGTAGTGGCTCGGAGTTTGGATATGTGCCCGAAGCATGGCAATTGGCTCACCACCTATTCCATAGTGGGATGTAAACGTAACTGGTGAAACGTGGAAGTGTTCTATAGTCCTTTGTCTACCTCTTCGGGGATTACAAGCGTGATGTTACGTTTTAAAGTGATGTGCACCTATATACTTTACTTTGGAATAATACACTTACAAGTACATTGTAAATTACACGTGGTTATTTGTTTTATTTATTCATACCTTTTTAAGTCAAAACCAGCTGCTTTTTCAGAGCCTTTTACAGGCGGAAACGCGTTCTCACTGAGGCGCGTGAATTTTAATGTAGTTTGTATTTCAACGGACATCTTCAATTTTGTATAAAATACGTATTTCAGGAAGTTAAAACACAGTTTGTAGTTTATGATTCAATTATTCATTAAATATAGAAACGGGACCTTACAAAACTATTAGTAATTTCCAATTTCGTGGAACAAAACAACACAAAGCGACAATGCAAAGAATGAATAACAAACACGAAAATTTACGTTTACAAAATGCACAATGCAGGCACAGTTGAAAATGAAACTGGCGCCAATTTTAACGTCTATCGCTCATTTAATTGACAACCGTCATTACATAAATTTACATCTATAGAAATCTTCTTTTCAGCCATACGGATATATCCTTTCATGAATTGCGAAAATTAAAAATTTATACGATAAAAAAAGAATAATCATAGATATAGCATAGTATCCTACATCTATGATTATAATACACACAATTTAACAACATGTTTTATTATTATACTTATTATCACGGAATACGGAATTCAAAATGTTGTGATTATTTGTTACATATAAAACCCAAACGTTTGACTACATTTAACTGAAAGTGGCTTAGCTGAATATATTATAATTGGGTTTGCAAAGTCAGAGTACTTTTTTAAACACTTGGAGTGTATTTTATATTAGAATCAAAAAAAGAAGCGCTTAATAACCTAATTAAACAAGAGTATTTTAATGAATTAGATATTTTTAGATGTGTATTGTGTTGCAGAGTATTATATATTTCAGTTATTTGCATAGTACTAAAAAACAACGCAATATGGCTAAGTTTAATTTAACTATGTTCAATATGGTTAGGTTCAATATAGTTATGGTCAATTCTGACTAAGTTCAATATGGCTATGTTCAATACGGTTTTTTTTTATAAATTACACCTAGCAAAAAGGCAAACGGACCAAATGCTGGTAAGTGGTCACCCTCGCTTATGGACATATGCAACACCCGAGGAATTGCCGATGCTATGCCGGTTTTGAAGGAGAGCTTTTTTCACGCCTCTCTTGAAGGAAGGTCATTTTACATCTTGCACGCCTGCAAGAACGAGCACGCAAACAGAATCGCGGAGGGTCCGCCACGTATCCAATTGATGCGGATGGAACATCAACTTACGGCGAATAGTGCGATGGAGGAAAGGTGACACGGGCATAAGAACAAATAGCTCTTTACAGCACTTATACAGCAGTATAGCTGGTAGAATACGCAGAGGGAACCTATATCCCTCCATAGTCTTAGGTTTTCTAGCTTATCAGTAATTCCTCTGTCGGTGACGAGTCGGACCGCGCGTTTTTCCACGGAGTGAAATGGACTGAGCTGATACTGCGGTGCTCCCGCCCAGAGGTGAGAGCAGTTTCAATATGGCTTTATCCTTATCTTTTATATTCTGTATCCATACGTTCTATAATACGATATATAGAAAAAATATCACCATGTGAAAGTAGCGTATCTTCTCTGGGTTCGTTCCACTAAGCATTCATAACGATCACGCTCACGACCACGTATTTTACCGTTCCACTAAGGCCCGAGCGTTGAAATCGTAAGCCCAAGTGGAATGGATTATGGGGCGTTTAGAGTGTTGAAGTATAACAAAGAAATGACGAGCTAGAAAAAATATCCTAAAGGCTTTAAGAGATTGGGTTACAAAGTCAACATATTAACAGTAAATAGATTTATATTGAAAAAAACTTTAATTCCATTTTATATTTTTAATGTCAGTGTAGTATCTAATAAATTATATTCAAATAAATTATAATATTAATTACGGATATGTGCCCGATGCATGGCGATAGGCTCACCACCTATTCCATAGTGGGACGTAAACGTAACTGGTGAAATGTGGAAGTGTTCTGAATTCCTCTGCCTACCTCTTCGGGGATTACAGGCGTGAAGATACTTTTTATTTATAAATTATAATTTGACATTTATATATTAACATCTTTATTGTTTTGACGTTTTAAAATCCCGCCATTACTTGCAACGCTCATTATGACCCACGTCTTGAAATGATCGTCACGAGCGACACGTGAGCGTAAGTCATGAGGTCATTAGTGACGTTTTCACCGCGAACACGATCGTGGGCGCTAAGTGGAACGGCCAAAAGAGTATTTTGGCGTTGTAAGCCCTTAGTGGAATGCAGCCTCTGTGTTATCGTTTTACCCAGACTGTTATGTATCTGACATTGACAATGCCAAAGTAAATAAACAATGAACATTTCATTTTATTTATTAATGTATTGTTTTTGTAACACGCATTATAATGAAAGTATTTTCTAAAATCGATGAATAATTATATCAATTCACATACTCCTCCGCACAGGACATACATATTTTTTACAAGGGGTGTACAATACTAATCTTCTCTTCACGTTTTAATTTACACACATATGTATGTCACATATTATGATAGTTATACCGATTAGTAAAAAAAATAAAAATCCATACATTCTTAACCTACTTTATTTTATAATGGAACATTGCCATGAATTTGATTAAGTTTGAAAAAATCAAAAATGTTTAAATTTGATTTTAAAACATTGATTACAGTGATATGCTTAATTTGTAAATGAAGTTTAAGCTATATAAATCATAATTAATACCAAATGTCCGCATCTTACACTTATATTATTGTTACATACATATTAGACTTTGTTTTGTGATTATACTCATTATATCATTTATAATAATTAATTGGCTCAATAATATCTATTTAAAAAGAAACTGTTAGACACACAGAGATATTCATTTGCAATTAATTACACATTGAAGGCACACATACGTTAAATTTAGTAGGTTTTATTTTCATTAATTTCAGTAGTGTTTACGGAATTTTACGAGCATATGACAAATGCCGAATACATGCGTACTATATTTTTTATCCAACCCTTTTACCGTCTCACTGTAGGAACATGGGTCTCTTCTCAGAATGAGAGGATTAAGCCCATAGTCTACCACGCTGGACAAGTGCGGGTTAGCAGCCTTCACACGTCTTAGAGTACATTTTTTTGGAGTACTGTAAGGCGTGCAGGTTGCCTCACGATGTTTTTCTTCACCGTTGAATCAAGTGATATTTAAGCTTAAAACACAAAGTTTGAAAGGAGGTATTATTTAATTCATTTGGGCTTTTTTTGTGCAATTTACGCATTAAGATTAAAAATTATGCAGTTCTAATTTATATCATTTATCAATTTTAATCCGAATCCCTAATGTATATTACATTTCAGTACAGGTTGTTCGTCAATTAAGAAAACCTTTTTGTAAATTTCCCTATTTATTTATTTCTCCTTCAGTAGGAGAAATACATCTTATAAACAAGTGGAAACGTTCTATTTATCAAGCACAAAATCTAAGTCAAGATAATTTCCGATGCATTAGTTTTTGTGCAGTCTTAAGTTTCCAATGGGCCTCGTGGTTTTTGTACGCGAAGGGCATAAATAAAAGAAAATAACGCTGTAGATTAGATTATGTTTCAATATCATCAATTTATGAAAGTCGCTGATGTTGTACAACGTACATTTGAAAATACAAATAAAATATATCTACAATTAATCATATTATGTTATAAACCAGCCTTGCTACAAACAACGAGTAGTAATTATTTTTCCCGTATATACGTAATATACGTATATAGTTCCCTTACAACCTTATGATAGAACCATAGCAAAGGACTATTGTTATATTAAATATACATAGGGGTGATAATTATGTGGTACATATACGAAAAGGTAATCGAAAGCTATTAGAGTTTGTTTTAACTTATTATAGTCAATGGTATAACTAAGTTAATTTATTTGCATAAGTAACCATAGCATGAATCACAGACGCGGCTTTATCAAGTCTCCATATCTACATTAATGAAACAATAATGCGAATGCAAACATTTCGACATGAGTATGAGTCACAATTTTTTTTTATCCGCTCTATCCTGCAGCCCAAAATAATACAAAAAATTACTACCTGCTCGCAAAGGACCTTACATTTGGGCACAATACAGATAGTAAGCGGTTGTTCTACGGCGATTATCCTCCTTGCGATAGACGGTCTCAGTGAAAAATGTCCACAGACGGCGGGAGTCGCGTCGATCAATATTTTGTTGAGGGGTATACGGAAGTTAGTACCATAATTCGATACCGCTCAAATTTGAAACGCGCCATTCGTGTGTCTGTGATTACGAACTCTACACCCCGCGTTCGCTTGTCCTATTCAAAAAAATATGTTTACCGAATGAGAGACCGTATCGTAAAGTACTGTGATTCATTTGGGTGAGCCCCCAGAAGGGGAGTTTGTCCATTTTTATATTTACACCGTGTCCCTCGCGGCATGCGCGGCGCCTCTTTGCCAGTCTCGCTACTACAGTTTCACGCACGAACACCAGCGCAATGAAAGTGATGTAAATATTACTCCTACCATAATATTTATACACGAATTGTTGTTTTCAAGTTGGGAACATAGTGTATTAGTGAAGAAGTTAATCGTTTGTTAGAAAATATGTAGTGTTTAAGTGAAAAGACGGCGGAATTGTGAATTGTTTAGTTTCGATCCGACTGAACTGTGTTCGAGGACATGCCACCCGTTCTCAATGTATTTCAGGAAGCGTTTCAGCAAGGAACTTTTTGTTCTCATAACTCACGCTAGAGGTCAGTATCAAATTAATAGTAGCAATAAAAACATAGTGGATTGCTGTTTTAAATATAAAAAAAATATATGTATTGTGTATAGATGCTTGTAGCTATTTAGGGTTCAAGCACCGATGCTCTTCCCTTTTGCATCCCTTCTCCGCCCTTTACGCATGATCGACCGGTCGAGTTTAGGGGTTCATTGTAAGTAGGGTGCGGGTACTGTACGCATGTAGAACGACGTAAATATAATATGCCTACTGTATAAACTTTTGACACTGATAATAATAAAGCATATCTGATATGTAACGAAACTCATTTTAACGTTGAATGAGTTACCAACTTTTTCAACTTTGTACTACAATATAGTTCAGGCATACATACTTATAATAAAATATTATTTTAATTAAAATCAATTAATTATGTAAATTGTACACCCAGTAGAAGCGAATAATCGTTAATCATGAATCATCATTAATCAATAATCATCATTAATCAATAATCATCATTTATATATTATATGTATAGCTGAGCAAATATTTTTCTTTTATATATTTATGTTTAATAAACATAATAGGGTATTTAAGCTGTTAGGGATCATATAGAGTTATCAAACAAGTTAAATGACAATATTGTACGAATTAAATACGAATACGAACAATACGAAAATAAATTTAAGAAGTTAGGAAGTACTAAACCAACGTTGAGGCAAATCACTGACGCTATAATAATATCGGTAATGGTTCATAAATAATAGCATTAAAATTATGATTGCTTATACTTTTGATAACCTTTCCAAAGAATATTTAAATAAATGTAATTGTCAGACATCCCGCAGATTGATCAAAACAACATATCATTTTTTATTGATAAAGTAGTGAAGAGTGAGTGAAGCGTCCATGTAATAGGCACTTTATAGAGCAAGAGCAAGACGTAGCGACGTGCGACATCGGACATGTTTGTTTTCATACCGGTCCGAATTAACGTCGCGATTGGTTCAAAATCCATAACTGGCCTCCGAGAGCCAGGTGTCGTTCACACCGCGGCCTCGCGCGCCTCGTCTCGTTAATCACTCGTGTTCGCTATTGTTATAGCGCGTCGTACAGCCATCTTTGTCAAATTACGGGCGATTCATTTCAATAATTCGGTTTGAGTTAACAAATGGAACAAAACGGTGATATCGTTACCGACGCTTCGCGTGTTCTATTCGAGTGTACTACTACATTCTCTTTTGTTTTATCGCTGACGCTCCGCTGAATGGAAGCGTTACGACTTACGGCGTTAACGATCAGCCGACCATTAAAATGATGGATGATGTCGTCTTTTGCAAAAACAGTGTAAAGTGGTAGTTTTAGTGGATAATGTGAAGGGTGCTATTGGTGTTTATGTTTGGGCATGCTTGTGATCTAAACTGCGTCGTAATTTGTCGTACACATTGCATAAATGAGTGGAATGGCGTTGCGGAGCGCGCGGCCCGGAGCATGCGCGCCAGTTTCCTCGCGATCGCTGGGAACGCACTAAATGCCCTTCGTTTACGTGCATAACAAAATGGGAAGGTCCAGGTTCCCCGGGAAACCGCTAAAATTCCAGAATAGAAAACGTATTAGTGTTCTTTCGGGTGCTGTTTACCATGAGAATGCTCCTGAAACACAGCCAGCCAACCGTGGCTCGGCTGGCAACGATTTCGCAGGGGAGAAGGAGGTAAAGCCTTTATGACGTGAAGTTATGCCTTTTGTCATTTAGTTATATAAAAATTAGAAATGTTCATGAGGAAATGTTATGTTTACGTAATAACTACAAGCATAAACTAAGCGCCAAATGAATCGTAAACATTCCATATTCAGAAATGTAATTTTTAGGTGTGTATTTTATTTGTTGTGGGATGTCAACAAAGAATAAAGATGTCAGATCAAAGTGGAGCCAAACGGGAAAATTTCGAAGGCGATGTTGACTACTGCACCAAATGACTGCTTCTAGTTATTATAACCTAACTTTATACAGTATCAGGATAACGAGGTTAATAATGAACACAATGTTTTGTAGTGTCCTTGATAAGACTGATACTGAAAGATAAATTGTACTATTACTAAATATATACATATGTATCTATCCATACCATAATGTATATTTGAACAGTAAACATTTATAAATAGCAATATTTTTCTTGGATCTTATTATTATTTGTTTATATATGTATATTTTTATTGTAATATTTTGAACTACGAAATTTTATTATTAAAAGATACAAAAAACTATTGAACATGTGAAAATTAAGAGTGATATGTCCTTCTTATCTCAATGTCACAATATGCATATTAGTGTGCCTGACCTCAATGAAATGAGACATAGATTATATTGTTACATTATTAACATTGTCATTTTATCATTGAGTAGCAAGCAATTCTCATTATACCTACCAGGAAATTATTCCATTGAAACATTTTATTTACCTAAGTTTTATTTAGAACAAAATTAGCTTAACAATAGATTATTTCAGATGGCTAATGTTATTTTTGTGCTGCTCTCATATTTATACTTGGAACATATCTGTCTGTATTGTTCTTAGACAGTGAACTATTTTTTATTAAAATTGTTTTTCACACAACTTGACAGCAGACACTATTAAATATTCATAGTTAAAATGTAAAATATGATAACATTGTTATGTAAATTTGTGTAACATGCATCCCGTTTAACTCCCATGTGGTGGTCTATGCATAGGTATTTCTAACAGAATGAATATACTTTGTTATTATAACTATTTGATACTGTTGCAATATACAAGATCACTGTTAGGTTTTTGCCTATAAGGGTGAAAGTTGCCAATACTTTAGAATTGTAGTGTAGTTATTATTCTTAGTATGTGGATATGAATATAAGGATGTTTAAGTTCTATCTTAAGAATTCAGGCCATTCTCTCCTATCTATGGATCATGATACTGTACAACAGATGAGGCTCTTGTGCCAATCCAATCAAAGTAAAGTGCAGCTTACCTAGACACAGCTAAGTACACTAATAGACAAAGGCTAGTGACTTAGGCAGTGTGGAGCAGTGTTCTGTGATATATTTATTAACATGTTATTCTCAGCAATATAGAGCATTTATAGTGAAAATAATATCCATTCTAGAACACAAAATAGAAATTACTAGCTGATACATTCATTCTACCAGGCCATAAATGCTGATGCTATAATAATCACATTACTGTCGATGCTAATTTATTCGAATATTAATTTAATCCCAATAAAAATAATGTTCTAGGAAGAGGAGAAGAAAGAAAATAATGAGAATGAGCCAAATGCTATTTGTGAGAATAAAGTGAGTAATAGTATAATAAAGAATAAACCAGAAAATTTAGACAATCCTTCTGATTTATCGAAATCTCCTGTGCGAACAAGATCACAGAACAAAATGGAGCCAACTAAGGGTGACAAGCCTAAACCTGTGAAGAAAACTGTGACATTTGGCACTGTCGAGAGTTGTGAAGATGTTTTCATGCCCTTAAAAAAGATTCCTATTAAACATCATGCTCCTCTTGTCTCTATTATAAAGAAGAAATCATCTCTGAAACATACTGAATACTCAACATTCAATGGCATATTGAAACCAGCTAAACTAACTGATCTGAGTTCTAAATCAACATCAGATCACCAGGAAGGATATTTAAAGAAGAATTTAAATCCTCTGTCAAAGCCAGTGAACAAGTTTTCGCAACTAAGTGAGAGTCGTTGTATATCACCTCCACCAAGAAACACCTCACCAGCGGACAAGGAGAGTGGCATTAATAAATTTGTTTTACCAGTGAGAAGTAGCCATTCATCACGAGTAATCAAACCAAACAAAAGATTCATTGATGGTGAAGACCAGCCCACTGTGACACTGAATGTCAGTACTGGGAAAGTTCTTAAGAAACCAAAACTAAAGAGACTTGTGTTTAACAATTTACATGACGAACACAACTCCATAGAAGAAGAAGAATCTGACAAAGTTCATGAAAATGAAAAGAATAAAGATAAAAATTCATTGACATCAAATTTCTTTAAGGATAAGACAACTCATTCATTTACTAGTTTTAATACTAGCTCCAGAAAAGTACCCAGAGATTTGTTTTCTTATGATAAGGAGCAAGACAATTCTCAAGATGAAGATTCAAATATGGAGACAAGAGAAAAGTTGAAATCACCAGAACCAAATAAGGAAGAACGTTCTGGACATGCAATGAGGAAACTCATGGACATTTCGGATGCAAGTTCATCATCTAGTACTAGCAGTGGCTCTGGTTCCGAAGAGAGTTGGGAAAGTGATGAAGACAATGAAGAAGAAAAGCAGCCTCAAGTTAGTCCAGAAAAAGAAAAGTCAACAGCATCACAGCTTTTGAGAGGGAAAGTTATCATTCGAGAGGCCCGACTACAGCTCACCACAACACCACAGACGGCTCCTGGCCTGGATGGTCCTTTCTCTATAGTTTCAACAATTCCACGTGAGTTCTCTTTTAAGTTTTTTCAACAGGAACAATTTATAATATGCAAAGTTATAGAATACAAGCAATAAACAATAAATATATAAAAATGATAACATTACAAACAAATATAACATTCCACCTGCAATTCCTGGATAGGTTAGCAGAGCACTCTCATGTTTCACTTGTTATGTGTATGTCCCACCATGGGATAGGGGCTAAGCCTATTGTCATACACCAAGCACTAATAAAATCAATCACTAATTTATAATACCAAAATGTTATTATTGCTCATTTGCATTAAATTTAGTTAGAATTACTATTTATTGATAAACATTTTTGTATTTCAGCCGTCAACCATCCAACTACTGTCACATGTGGAGTATGTGGTGCGGTACGATTCTATCGATTTGTAAAACAAGCTCGAAAATTCGGAATTTATTCTTGTGAATCTTGTCGCAAGTTTATATCCAAGATGTTGAAAAAAGAAAAGGTTTCTCATAGAACAGGCCCTATTCTTATACAATGCTTAAAAGGAGAGGGTAAGACAATGTTTCTAATTTTTGTCGTCCATTGAATAAAAGGGTTGATCTAAATTTAACTCATTTGAATAAATTTTTTACAGGTAACTGTCATGTCCCTCCAATAGTTCGTTCACAACAATGGAAATTACTCCGGTGCACAAATAAGACTCGTTGTCCTGCCTGTTGGTTAAGAATGTGCTTAAAAGCTTTCCAGGTACCAACAAATGTGAGAACTGCACTTACGGCCATGCTGCCACCATTCATGAGGTCCGAAGTCAAGCATGCGGGACCTTTAATACCAGCGAATCCATTGAGAATTGCGACAAGTAACACAGGAAGCAACCAATCTGTATTTGGTGCTTTATCAAACACTGATAATGAAACTAATATCTTTGGAGCAGTGGCTCCATCAAAATCCAATAAAAAGTCAGATGAAATTGAAAGAATAGAGGTTAGAATATTATATGTAGTTTTCAGACTTTCTTATTATTTGTACAATACAGTTAAACTTAAATTTATATATTTTACAGGAGAAGTTGCAAAAGGCTCCGGAGGCAATTAAGGAAACAAGTGATGAATTTACTGCCAATAGAAAACGGCGCTTGACTAGAGTTAAAGTTAGGAAGAAAGAAAAGAGTGAGTCTAAACAAGTAGAAGATTCCAAGCGACAAAAAATGGAATTAAAAGGACCTAGGGTTAAGCATGTGTGTAGAAGTGCATCTATTGTTCTTGGGCAGCCTATTGCAACATTCCCCACCCAGGAAGAGAAAGCAAAACAAGATAAGTCATATGCATTGGAAGTTGAAACCAATACACAATCATTTGTGGAGAAAGATAGGGATACAGACTTATCCAGTTGTGAGTCGGAAGTGGACACTGAGAATAAGGCACCTCAAGTAGTTCCAGAACCTGTTGTTCACAAGGATAGTGATACAGAAAATCTAATTGAATCTAAAAAGAGGAAGATTGACATAACACCTCCACCACCGCCACCCCTGCCGCCAACACCAATAACCACAGTTTCAACCAAATTACAGAGCAAGATTGAATCCAGCGAAGATGAGATCGTTACGGATCTTATGCCCAAGAAGTCAATGACCATGAAACCTTTGACAAACATTACAAATGTATGTGACCAATTTTCATCAAAGATAATTTAATGAATAATATTTTGGTTAACTGAAAAAGCTTACTAACTGAATTTTTATATTTCAGGTCCGTAGTCGATCCCAAAAATCGTATGTACAAAACCGCCCAGAACTGATTTGTGTAGATTTCTGGGAGAGCTATGATCCAGATGAAGTTTGCAGTTCTGGTTTTGGTCTCATTGGAACTGCTCCATTTACTGTGGCGAAATTGTGCTTTTTATGTGGAAGTGCAGGGAGTGAAAAGGTATGTTTATGATAATATAAATACTTTAAATAGCAAGTTATTTATATTTAGCATCTGCTGCAAAAGGTACTGAAGATAACATATTGAAATTCTTGACTATTCAAAATCAATTGTCATGTCAAATAAGACTAAATGTAACATTGCCCACTAATCATCTAGAGGTACACTGAGGTACACTCCCACAGTTCATCAGTTATGTTTATGTTCTACAGTGGAATAGATGGCAAGCCTATTGGCATACACTGGCCACAAATCTGGACACTGAATGACTACTACTAATTCTAATTAGAAAAATCCAATACCACCCAACCGGGTTTTGAGTCCAGGGCCCTTTGAATGGCAGTCACACTCACAACCACTTGACTACCAAAGCAGTCTAAATGAGACTAACCTTTGAAAATATTTTTTGTGTTTTTTTTATGACCTAGTACTACATATATTAAAGTTTCATTTAAATGTGCTTTCATCATTTGTAATAAAACACTTTACAGTAACAGTTGTGTTATTTAGCAAATAAACACTATGAAAATAGTACTATAAATATAAACTTGCGTTTTCCATATTTGAATTCCTTGACAAGTAATAGTAGCATTTATCTAGTTTTAGTATAAAATACTCTATACACATTAACACACTCAGATGCTGGTATGTTCGAGTTGCTGTGAGTGGTACCATAGCTGGTGCGCGGAAGATGCAAGTGGTGGTGGCGGCTGGACTTGTGCGAGGTGTGTGTGGTGTGCAGCGTGTGCTCGGCCTGCGGCACGCCTGCGTTGCCGCTCTTGCGCGCGCCACTACCACGCCGCTTGTCTGCCAGCAGCACCGCCGGATCATAGAAGTGACTGGCCACAGGTAACACATCTCTACCTTCTTCATCTTCATTGCAAGATACAAAAGGTTGTATGTGGTATGTTGTAGCGGGAACACTGCTTGCTGAAAGTTACGTCTTTGGCTGTGTTAATACTTTTATTATCAATGTGATAAAACAAATTACAACAGTGATTGTATGCTTGGAGGGTACAAGAACAAATAAGTCAGTAGACTATGTCAAACATATCCTAATTAATTTCTTACTAAATTAGTTAACTATATGAAGTTTTATAAGAAAACTTAGTATTAAATTATTTTTCCACAATCTATATGATAACATCTGCACTGGTAGTACTCTTAAACAGGGCCGCATGCGATGGTGTAGGTATGTCTAAGGGGTCACTGCTACACACACCACCTCAATGATAAATTTCACGTCAGATAATGAACTATTATTATCGTAACTAGACTGACGAAATTTTGAAGTTATTGTGACTTGGTGTTACAGTGAAATATTTGTTACTGTTAGAACTTCAAATGATTTTACTTTTTTCACCTTGTTTTTGCAGATATGCAGCACTTGCTTGAAATGCAAAAGTTGTGACAATCCACGAGTAAACAAATTCGTCGGTAGCCTACCTTTCTGCAGACCGTGTTTTAAACTACGCCAAAAAGGGAACTACTGTCCACTATGTCAAGCTTGTTACAGGGACAATGATTTTGATAGCAAGGTAATTAGTTTTGGCAGTTTCTAAATATTAACTTGTTAATAGGATATTTTCATTCATTGTAGAGCCATTTTTTGTTAAATGAATTATAATTAGTTCATGAATGCTTCATTGGTTAAGTGGTTGAATGCTTAACTGCTGAACAAGAGATCCTGAGTTCAAATCCTGTGATGGGTACTACAGTCAAACCTGGATAAGTGAGAGCTCAAGGGACCGCAATCTCTTTCTCTCTTATAGAGGTTTCTCACTTACCCG
>DWTO01002401.1:0-14063 GCA_018244755.1 Jemadia pseudognetus
AACGTAACTGGTGAATTGTGGAGTGTTCTACACTCCTCTGCCTACCTCTTCGGGGATAACAGGCGTGATGTTACGTTACGTTTAGTTTCATTCTATAAACATCTCACAGTTGCTTGTAGCGATTCTTCTGTCCCTATCTGTACTGATGCGTCGAACGCGAGTGGACACGTGGCATTCCTCGCAAGTGTCAAGTTGATTCCTGCGTGTTATAATAACTAAAAATGGCCGAGTGGTTGATTATTCACGGAATACTATTGTATAGAACCGAACTATGCATTGTTTCCGTCGTAAATCAGAGCACTATTGTAAGGATTTCTCGGGACAAAAAATCTTTCTTCTTTTCTCTCGTTTCAAATGCTCGGAATACCTACTGGCCAGAAATATCCAGAGTAGATCTATTATTTGTAAGACGTTCAAATAGAAACTGTATATTTTGTGTAATAATAATAAGAGAATTATGAATGTAGAGGAGGCGCAACAGGTCTGTAAGGATAGAGTTATTTGGAACTCGGTGCTCTCTGCTTAGTCTGCTTATCCCGTAACGGACCTGGCGTGAGGATATGTATGTATCATATTAATATCATAATAGGTATTATCAAATATTCTGCATTCCTCAGCTTACCTCTTCAGGGATTACAGGCGTGAAGTTACGTTTTTTTTATTATCAATATTAAAATTATTACTTTAAATAAATGTAGATATGAATATTTGAATTGTTATAATTGATTCGCAGTATATTTAAATTTCAATGTTACTTTAACTTAATCATAATGGAATCAGCAATCAAGAGGCGAAGTGAGGCGAAGAAAATATCGCGTGAAAGAAAAATTAAAGATGTGCGCGTTAAAAGTTTCTTACTATTGTGGGTAGTGAGAAATTTACTAACGTTATTATGGCAAGGACTTGAATATTGTTCCAGCTTTATTGACAATCACTATATGTATATTTATTAATGTGGAGAAACCACTTCCGGACCATGAAAACAGATATTTGGTACACGTTGATTGCTACATATGTACTTCGTAAGGGATCTGGTTGAATGGTATATTAATAATAGTAATGAAAAGTACACTTTTTGATACTAACTTTCTCTAATAACATATTAACGTTTGTAGTTTGACAGGTGTAAACAAAATTCATATAGTTTAAAAAAATAAAGGCTGGATACGTTCGTAGAAACTTGCGTCGGTTATGTTTAGATTGTATTATATGCTAAGTAGAGAACATTATGAAAAAGTTCTAATCGCATAGGATTCCTGACGGTTTTTCCCTTTCATCGAAATGACGAGCGATTTTTAATTTTAGTATTTTTATTTATTTATTCTTTTCTTGATTAATTTAATTATATGTTTAATGTTCATCCATTTATCCTACAAAAACTGAACAAAACATTGGCGTCTAATTATATTTGACAAATTTATCATACAAGAATTAAATGACATAAAAGCAATGAAATGTTTTAATTAATTAACGTATCCTTTGAACGGCTAAACTTAGATAGTAAAATAGTTATGTTCTTTACAATATACTTGCGATGTAATAAAATAAGCTCATGTCTTTTATTACACCAATGTTTACAGAACCCTTATATAATAACACGCTTATATATATCCCCGTAGTTGTCGGCATAGGAATATATTGTCCACTAGATATGCACCAAACATAAATCCGAACTCCGTGCTGTTATTGGGAATTTGAAATTAAACATATCTAGTTAACTTTACCCGACCCGGGAATTGAAGGAGCTTTTGCTCAATAGTCGTGCTAGCAACCATCAAACCAACGAGACAATCAATTTTTGCAGAAGAGTTTCGGTGCTAGGATTCGCTCACAGATCATTTATTTGCTGGCTGTCTTCGCGTGCGGACGTGTTGTTATCCGTCAACATTCCCAATTCCCGGGAAACTCATAAAGAACTCCTCAAGGATCCTTTTCCGGTGCGTTCCGCAATTCGTACATGAGATCCAGGTGCGGAATTCGCCCACTTTCTTGCCCTGCTGCTATTATTAAATTCTCTCGTGAAAGTATTAATATTCGAATACTTTTTCTTATGCGAACACTGCTCTATTTCAATAATATAATTTATATTTAGAACGAGCGATGAGAACAAGAGTTATAATTAAATATTTCTATGTATACTTTGCTACAACCGTATCAGTTGCGCTCCGCGTTGCACTTTCATTATGTAAAATGTATTTGAAGCTAATTTTAAACCACGAGACTGTAACAAAATGAAAACGAAATGTTATTCGGATATTATGATGAAATAAATGATAATATTTACATAAGATAAAAAAAGTACATTATTTAGCAAACTTAGTGAGCGAATTACCATGGATTCCGTGAATGGATTTATTTATTTATCCTTTAATTTTGGTAACGAAGGGCGAAGTTTGGGATTTGGGACTTATAAAAAGATTAAGATTTTGTACATTATAATTGTACATAACCTTTAGCACATTTATTAAATGTGTTTTTCTACTTATAATCATATATTATTTATATAAAATTGATTGTAAAATACAGTTTGATTGTTCATCAACTGTTTGGTTATGGAAGTCTAAGTAGCAGTAACCGCGGCGTAAATACAATTACGCACTGTATCTTGTAAGATAAAAGATTGTACATCAAAACGTAATACATAATAAATACTACGACGCTGTCTATAAGTATGACGTCATCGTTGGTAATAAGAGAGACATTTGACAGTCGGTGCTCTCTGCCTACCCCGTAATAAAGATTTCTCAGGTCACGATATAATAATAATGAGATATCAATGTATCCAGTTTGAGTTTCACCCAATTGTTAAAATGCAACGCACAGTTAATGTTAATACAATAAACATTAATAATGATGATGAGTTCCATTCAAATACATTCACTTTACACAAACACAATGTTGCATTTAGTGTCACAGCAACTTGAGGGACACTCGGTACATTCACCCTTTTCATTTCCATACAACAAATAATTGTTTGTATAAATTGCGTGCGGTACATATTACATTTATTAGCGAATGTTTTATAGCTTATCAATATTAATGTTCCAATTGGTTGATAAATTTTCGTTAATTTATATGTATTAATTATCCAAGCCATTACAGCAATAGTGCAAGTATCCACTTAGTACAACACGCAGAAATCAACTTGGCAGTCGCGAGGAATGCGCTATATTTCGCGCCAACTGACCCCGCCTACCAATTCTTACCGATCGTGACGTCATCGCGTCGATATCCTGACGCTATTATGTCATCATAGCAAAGTGCCTGGTTAACTTCTGTCAGCTGTGAAATGCTCCCATCTAGGCGAGTGTTGCTAACCATGCATATAGCCGTTCGTTGAGAAAATATTACGCTACTACCCAAATTAAGGATGCTGAAGTGGCTATCAGTTTTATGATCATCATCCGCCTTAGTCCACTGCTGGACATAAATTTCCCCAAACAGCTCTATTGGGGCCTGTCCTCAGCTTACCGTTCTGCTTTTTTCTGCTTTTACCTGCAGCTTTTCGCATGCAGTGGGTATGCTAGTTCGAAGTAACCCAAGCACCCACGATAGAGGCATTTATTCGCGTCAGCATTTTCCTATAATTCACACGTCTACGCGTCATATGCGCGCTGAGAACTATATCACCCTGTTACTGGGGTGCTCCCAAATGGGAATGTGAACGTTAGACGTACGACGTCTCAAACTTTTGCCATGCAAACTTGAACCAACTGAAACAACAAGTTTGCTATAGTTTACCAATGTAGCGAGTAATTGCCGGCGGTATCTTGAATGCTAGTTTTGGCAATACATACAATAAATTTACCGTATATAACATATATGCTTGACTGCCAAATATCTCTATCCCTACAGACCTGGAGTGCTCCTACATACATCACTGTCTTCATATACATATTATAATAATTTCGATATATTAAACGAAATATTGTAGGAGATTGCGCCGTCGATAAAGAGTGCCCTCACGTCTTATTTTTATTATTATCCGTGGGTCCACGTCGGACGCGTGTACCACTAAAGCGTTACATTATATTTGTAGTTTCGTCTATAGTTCGTATGGGAAATCACTGTTATAATATATGAATTAACTTGTGGATTACCTGATTAATTATTTATGAACAAATAGTTTACTGTGTCGTTGGTTGTGAAGGTTGCATGCGCGACATCCGCTCGAAAGGTCCTGGGTTCCAAATCCCGGCTCGGGCACTATAAGAGTTTTTTAAATAGATTTTTAGTAATGGCTCGGAGTCTGGACATGTACCTGGTGAATTGCAACAGGCTCTCCAATTCGGGGGTGTGACGTATAACGTAAGCGGTTAAACGTGGAAGTGTACTGCACCCCTTTGCTTATCCCTTCGGGGATTACAAGCGTAATGTTACGCATTATCGATTATTCAAACGCCAGGCCATTAGCGTATCCCGCGCGGCGACGGGGTCATTAACTAAGGAAGTGGTAGCGTCGGTGTCGCAACTAAAGCGCTCGACTTCCAATTTACGTCCCAACTTCGGAGACACGTGTTATATATTGATTTGGGATACCGACGAGGACGCCAATGCAAAATTTAATTTCGAGTAATGAAACTCTAGATTTAACTAATAAGTGTTCTACTCTAACTTCGGTGCGCTCTGCTTACCTTGAAACAGACCTGATGTGATGGTATAACAATGTCATAATGATGTATTTGAATGTAACTACATATATGTATTTCCTACCGCCGCGTATCGGACTTTCCTCGAAACTCGAAAGGTCTAGTGTTTACTTTACTATATCGTTCCTTTGGGCATTGATGGAGATATAAGCTAGTGATACAAACTGCTTCGTATATTCTGTACAATATGATATTGCTCGTGAAATACCACTGGCAGTTAATTATAAGAACTATTTATAATACTAGACTGCCTCGTTGGTATTGGTTGCTAGCGCGACCGCCAATCGGAAGCCCTGGGTTCAAATCCCGGATGGGGCACTACTGCATTTTTCTAATGTAATCTACATTAGAAGAATTGATCACGCTTATAACACGCTAAGAAGCAGGCAGAGGAGTGTAGTACACTCCAATGTTTCAGCAGCTAATATTAAAAAGTACATTTTTCTTAAAGATCAATGCGTTGGTATTTGAATCCAAGACCATTGTAGTCATCATCATCAGCCTATCTCAGTCCACTGCTGGACATAGGCTTCCCCCAATTAGCGCCATTGAACCCTGTCCTGTAGTGAGAGGTTCATATTCAAATAATCAAGGTATCATATGTTGATTACACAAAGTGCTCAAATAAAATTTCGTAATCCCAAGCCAGCTAGATATCAAACAAACAACTTCTCGCAAGAATTTACTACAGCGATCAGAAAAAGTTTCGGGTGGAGCTTGAAAAAGAAGTCTCCGGTGGTGTATAAGATTCAATTTGTGCTAATTCAGGGCCCTTTTGTGACGAAAGTGGGCCCTAATTCCAGGTTCTATTGTCGAAAACTAGTTTATCGCAGTCCATACTGAGTTATGTACCAAACTTATTGTGATTCAAATAGAGTTATATTCAAGGAGTGCATGCAAAATACTGCTCTAATGGATGTAAGTTTAACATATGACACAATAAATAACTGTAAATAAAAATATTTGTGTACCTTAGTGCAAGCTAACTTATTTACGTGATATATGTGACGTATAATGAACTTTATACTTTGCTGAATACTAAATGTGGTTTTAATGTGGTGCTCACTATGAAAATTTGACGCGTCATTAATCTTTTTAATATATAGGTACATCGCAATTTTAATATGAACATAAATAAAAACTCATTAATTATCATATCGTCAAACTGGATCCCTTACGGGGTACACATATTTTATATAGTTACAGACCTGACTTGAATCATCTGTTTCTTTCATATTTATCAGTATCTTCATTCAAGAAAACAAAGTATTTCACTATGTTCAAAAAGGAATTCATAACATATAAAAAGCATATTAAAGTATATTGAATACGAGTGACTAAGTATACAAGTGATTTTACTACGTTTACATAAACTTTGTCGGTCGTCACTTCCACTAACTGTCGAAACTTAGTTAACGAGGCAAACATCGTTAAGCTTTGAGGAGCAATAGTTATAGCGAGTCCAAGATCAAGAATGGTCGGCGTTAGGTCAACGCAGGGAATTCTTTGTTCATTATTCAACATGATTAATCTTTACACATACGAGTACATGCGATCCCCAACTCGCAAGGTCATCCTGGGGATCATGGGTTTAACCCCTCAGGGGAAGCCATGTCCAGCAGTGGACTCAAATAGGCTGATGATGATGATGCCATACATACATAAAAATGAGTAAGATGCACATCAGGTTTGGAAGACGAGATATTTGACACTTGACACTCTCTGCCTATCCTGCAAGGGACCTGACGTGACTGGGTACAATAATGAAGTTTGTTTTTGAAAATATTTGTCTTAGAATACCAATCTTAGGGCTACTTCGAGTGTGAAGTATTAACAGTCTTTGTGTTTTGAAGTTCACGAATTATGTATGTATCGTTCGATAAAAATCATATCAGTTAAGCTTTCCTTTGATCTGATTCGTTCAAAATGAAGAAAATCACATGAAATAAATTGAAATATTTCTCTGCATGGAGTTAAGAGGGCTATAATGGTCGATACCGTTATACCCCAACCGTACCAGGGTAATAGTGGTGAGAATCTGAGCCTTGACTTGGGTTTTGTACAATTAGAGTAATTGCACCTGTATAGAGTGCCATTTGAACTTATTAAGCACATCGATATTTTTGAATACCAGTTTAATTTTACCCACCAAATATTCCTGGAACTCACTACATTCTTAACATCAATATCTAATATAAGGAAGTTGACTGAGTAGTTCATAATACTTTCTAACTCAGTTTCTGATTGTGTTAGTGCGATACACTTAATCTTCTCGTCTTTTTGAACAAAATGTTGTAAAATATCTGTAACAGAGAATGACCGACTCTTTCAAATCTCCTAAGTAAATACTCAAGATTATTGGGCTATTTAATATTCATCTCTTATACTGCTATCTGCATAACAACGACCGCTCTTAGTTTCCTTCAGCATACCTTTGATATGTAGAATTAAAGATGTGGCAGCTAAAATGACCTTAATGGGGTCGGTGATAAATCCTTCAGGTAGAACTGACTGTCCAATTGAGTCGCTTTTCGAAAGACCGTCTTGACTCGTCAAAAAGTGTATTTGCTTTGAGTTTGAAGCAAAGACATTGCCAAGTTACTTAGTTACTTTACTTTTTTAACATTCAGGAGGCTATTATCGGCTATTCGCAATGGCAGTTAAGACGGCCGACAGAACTTTTTGATCGCTAGCCTTGGTAAGAGACTATGAAACATAAGGTCCGAAAGCGTAGACTCTCGCAAATTTTGCCGATGTACATACGAGTTTATGAACTTTGGTTAATATTTATCTGTTAACTAACCAAGCGATTAAAATTATGTTTTTTCATTAGCTCAGTAGTACATATTTGTTTCATTAATAGAATAAAGTTAAATTATAATGGCATTAAATTGCAAATATGCACAAAATTACACATGAATGAATATCGCTTGGGATTCAAAACATTCAATTAATATTTTCGCTGTATATTTACTGTACGTAACGAAGAAAGTTGTGAATTCCATCCAAAAGTGTTCATCAATTAGAAAAGTTTTAAAACCTTTCGAAATCGCTGGAATTGTTCTTGTTTTAACTTTGTAATTCAACTTAATTTATTGACAAACGTTGTTAGAACTTTATGTCTTATTAAAACCATGAATATGTATATACAACATCGATAAATTTATTAATGAATGTAGTATAACACTAAACGATTCCATTGAAGTAAGTGACAGAAAATATTGTATAATAAATCCAGCAATGAAAATTTGAGTATAATCAGCTAAAATGATTCTTGAAAGTAAAATATTTTTCGGCTCACAAGAGAAAAAGTATATGAATATTAATAACTGGCAAGGGAATGTAATATTTGGCGCGGGACAAGAAAGTAGGGAATTTCCACACCTAAATCTCACGTATGAATTGCACGGAGAGCGGCGAGAAGGATAAACGCTGAAGAGTTCTTTATGAGCTCTCAAAAGAAATAAAAACATTGTTTATATAACAATTTATCTTGTATATAATGTGCAATAACTCATTAATTTATTTATAACACTTATTATTACATGTATTATCCTCAGCGAGTACTATTCTAGTTGATAATTTCAGCTTTGTAATAAAATACGTTTTATCCCATTGTAAGATCGTTTTTTTTCCCCTGTATCGTTCATTCTATCAAGTTAATTGTTGGTCTTTGAATACAATAATTTCACTGATTCCAGAACCTAAATTATACGTCTTTAAATCAGAATTTTTAACGATTTATGTACTTCATATTATTCAATATAATCTAATACACTGTTCATTATCTGCTTCAAATTAATAGTCTCGTCACGTTTATGGTTTCCAAAGTAAGTACAGAACGAGATCAAAGTACGAATCTAAGTACATAACGAGATACACTATTGGAAAAATATGTCGCAACGACTAAGTAAAAAGTTATGAAGACAAATTATAAAGTAATGACAGTGAAAGTAAAACTATAACTGTTTCTAACTAAAAGAGAACATTAGGCAGACTAGCATGAACCAGACGATCCTTACAGTAGGTAAGCGGGAGAAAAGCACTCATTTTTATTAACCCGCGTTTTCACGTGATGTCTCTCTAGACTAACATTCAAGGAACCTAAAAACTGACTAGATTATTTAATAAAGTGTGCAAAACTTTTCTAGTTTCGAAAAAGTTTATCTGTGTAAGGCACCCACGTGTGAAAGTGATTACATTTTATTTCATGACCTATCTGCGATGTACAGTCTGCCAACCCGCATTTGGACTGGGTGCCTTTTTGAGATATTAATGGTTCTTATTATTATCAAGAGATTAGTGTCGAAAGTTAAATCATAGAAGAGATGATAATGATGACGATAATGGTGTTGATAATAATGATGATGATAATGATGATGATAATGATGATGATAATGATGATGACAATGATGATTATAATGATGATGACAATGGTGATGATAATGATAATGGCAATGATGATGACAATCATGATGACAATCATGATGATGGAAATGATTAATATGATGGCGATGATATGACATATTTAACAAATACCTGGGTTATTTAAGAAATAATGCAATCTACAGATGTAAGTAGGTACGTAATGTTTTAAATAAGTTAAACTTCAGAAAATTGTGTTGTTTACTGTTACTAATGTCCATATCACCGAACAACGAGAAACATAACATTTGTTTTAGTAAAAACAGGATATATTAAATACATTTTGTGAGTATATTATCGTGTTATTGCTTTAGCAATTAGTGGAGTTATGGATACGCCACGGAGTGTTTGGGGTCGTAACTATATTGTCGTGATTTACGTTTCCAAATTTGGGACACGTGTATCTTATTGATTCAAATTGTACCCAGATTACTGAAATTCTGCGCAACAAAGATTAACTCCGAAAGTTCAGTTGGTCCCAACTATAATGTGACACGGAAACCGTTTTATTGGGTCGATAGTCCAAATGCTTATCCAATATTGCTTACGAATTTCCTTAAATTTTGCGACTTGGATTTCGTTTTAGCATATTTTGAATAAGATTTTACAACAGCCCTAGCTATCAGCTAGCTAGCTAGATTTAGACGTGCATTATGTTTCGGGCAAATTAAGAATTCGTGAGGCTTATACAAATGTAATGTAAAATTACATCTGAACATATTTATTTATTTAGATTTATTAAATAAAATTGTAAAAAGCCTTTTAATTTAACTAATAACATAACAGAAAAATAGAAAAACAACATGTTCAAGCATAGATCGTACATACGTTTCGTTTACAATAACCCATAACCCAATAAAATCTCTTTGTACTCATCCAGCAACAAAACACAATTTACAGATGATTAACAATTAAGGTACATTAATGATTAACATATTATATGTAGTGACATAATTATTATTATTATATAGTAACATTGTCCTCTGTCATGGTTATAATGAATTATAATTCCAACGACGGAAAAAACAAAGAATGAATTCATTCATTTTGCCTACTAAATACAACACAATAAACAGTAAAATTGCAACTCTAGCAAAACATCCAATTGTATTGGAGCCGTCTACCTGTGTTCGTGGATCAGATTACCGACTGGGACTCAAATTAGGGGCCTTTCGCAAAGCATATTCAGCAACAATCAGTTGTCATTCAAAGCAGACTGTATCATTTTCTTATCTTGTTTGCCAGCGGGACTGTCGATCGGAAGTCCTGAGTTCAAATCCCAGGTCGGGCTCTATTGAATTTTTCTAAATTAAATTGTCTAGTAGTGGCTCGGAGTCTGGAAATGTACCCGGTGTATGACAATAGACTCACCATCTATTCCACATTGGGACGTAAACGAAACTAGTGAAACGTGGGAATGTACCACATTCTTTGGCCTACCTCTTCGGAGATTACAGGCGTGATGTGACGTAATTTTTGTTGCTCACAAGTGACAGTTTACTTTACCATGTGGAAGATAGTAGAAAAATTAAGCAACACATGAAGATTATAGCTATCATCTGTAAGAAAGTAAGTAAAGTATTCCATGAAGAGTGTCAGGCACAACGACCAAATAAGTTTCATACTCTTAACTATGTATATATATTGAAGATATAAATTTGCGTGTTTCCTACTAAAAAGGTTTTATGTTGTTTGTTAACTTCTGGTATTCTCCAACGTTACTATCGTTCGTTATTTGAACGTACAGACGTTGAACCCTCCACCCCCCAAACATTTTTCGAAGTCAATGACCATGTGTTGGTCATAATTCAATACTATTCCAGATCACACACAAACTAACAATTGTTATTAGTTTATAGTGTCAAGGCTAAAAAGTGTTTTTTCACCGGCGAATTATAAGTCCTCATTTTTAATTCTATTAATTCATGGACGCTTATTCATTTGTTGTACATATTTATTATTATATAAGAGCAAACAAAACAGCTACTAATCTCTGACTACACGCGATGCGTAACGTTTGGAGTAAAACCATTAGTGTGATAGATCGTTCGGAGAAGTTTGATTTCAGTAACTGAGAGTGATTGATAAATGGAATCAGCCACCATTTTTAAACACTGCAATGAATAATGGACAGCTTTATTTCCCTTCAAATAATATTGAATACAATTTTAATCTGCATCAACTCTTACGACTGAATAAAAAATATAATGTTTGTTTGTGAATGAAAACGAATAAATATTCTTATGTATAAGTCCATTGGATCAATTTTATATACTTTTTAATTACGTTGTGGTATTAAACTATTTATTTTGGGTATTTTTAGTTAAAATACTTAGGTATATAGGATTTGTTAAATCAATGTTTTACTGAAGCAAATTTACTCATTATGAGACTGCTTTAAATTGATATATGGATTAAGTAGAATTAGTAGGTTTAGGATACGTATTTCCAATAATTTACAAAGTTAGTTTAGTAAATCAATCTGTTTCAATCGCTTGCCACGTCCACAATCACTTGACATTTAGTTAAATCAGTTCCAATCCTGTTTAAACACGTCCCAAGTATTCGCTAACATTTACTTAAATCGAACTTGGCGTTTGACAGAAAAATATATGATCGATAGTTACAGTTTATTGAATATAATAGACGTATGCCATCAATCAAACGACTGCCTCGTTGGTCGTGTTGGTTACAAACGCGACTGCCGATTGAAAAGTCCTGGGTTCAATCCCAAGTCGGGTATTATTGAATTTTCCTAACTTAATTTTTCTAGTAGTGGCTCGAACTCTGGATATGACCCCGGTGTATGGCGATAGACTCTCTATCTAGTCCATAGTGGAAGGTCAATGTGACTGGTGAGACGTGGACATGTAATTTACTCCTCAGTCTTTCTCTTCCGCGATTACAGGCGTGATGTGACATCTATTAAAATAGAAGAATCACCATAATAAATAAATACTCACCATATTGGGCTTCATATGTTGTACAACAGGATGTGTAGTGCCCGGTGAGGTTGGCTTGAGCCCCTAATTTGGAGGATGGAATTCGTACGCCCAAGTATTAAACGTAACTTAATGGTGATGACCGCTATTCATAAATAGTACTTCACTCATATTGATATTTATTTTCATGTAAATTACTCATGTCCCCATGCCAATCACATGTGCATAAACAAGTAATCAATTCAGTTCTTATTTATGCTTTGAATACATCCACTTCGCCGTCATTACTTATCTGGTTCATGTTTTATTGCTCTCAACCTTGTACACGTGTATACAAACTAATCCATTATATCTATATGTATAATGGTACGTTATATTTTCACCATTCTAATACGCTTTTCCTTCAGACTTTCATGTTGTGAAATGAAACTAGATTTAACTGATTTTATAATTTACGTAACTGTCAATTTACTGACAACAAATGCACCTGAATTATCAAAATTACTTATGATATCGTAAAGTAAACTTGTTATAAGTGAAAAGGTACAAGATGGCAGTTCGCCTATGTGCTTGTTATACAATTCTATATCATCATCATCATCAAATCCATCATCACCGTGTTCACCATCATCACCACAATAATCACCACAATTCCCCATCATTATTAAAGCCAGTATAGTTTTATTATCAGTTCGTTATCATTTAGACTGCGGTACCGCGGCCTTCTCTTAATCTCGTTATATTTTGATATCGAATTGTACTCGTATATTTAATGCCAACAAAATGTTTTTTTATGACTAAATATAGACCCATTGTAAGGTGTTTTAAATTGTTTATTTACTTCTGAAAAAATCCCTTTTACATTGTTACTTATTTAACTAGTAAATACGGGTGTCTGTATTGAATTTTCGTATTGATGTCAGTCTCGCAGTGAATACTGTTGATCGGCGTTACCCGCGTCAATGCCCTTTTGTCAATATGACGAATTTTATTAATTTTTATTCAGCCGTTACGAAAAATATTTTCAGCCAAGTGTCGATTAATTTTTAAACATTATTTATGAGCAATCGAATCTATTTTTTCTATTAGAACATAAATGTATTATCAAATGAGTTTGCGTGCGTATATTATGAGAATTGTGAATTTGGCACAATCCGGTCAGGTCGGTAAGGATAGATATTTTAAACACGGTTTTCTCTCTACTTGTCCTGCAAACTTTCTAAGATGTCGATAAAATATCAAATATTAAAGATATTTTTTTAATTTACAAATTCAAGCTAAAGGTTTACAATACTTGTTTATTTCCTGAAAATATTATTCTATATCAATTTACATTACCTGAAAAAAAATACATTTGAGAAATACAAATACTGCTGCAAACACTCAAAATTATCCCCAATATTCTTGTTGCTTAGTGCTTAAAATACTTTTGTTGTGGTGAGGTTTCTGAACCATTGGGAGCACTAGTATATGGACCGGAAGTAGATACAAATATTTCAACCGGGATAATACCCTGGGCTTTGATAATACGGGCGACACAGATTACCTAGCGTTGAAACTTTGGAAATTATCAAACTTTTCCTTTGTGTAATACTTAAACAGTCGTTATGAGTCAGTGGACATAATACTACACAGGTCTGTGTATATTAAAGCCAAATGACATTATTAACTTCGTATAATATTAGTTTCGACTGTTCCATTGCAGTGATCCAGTATTTTCCCTGCCCTCCTAAGATTGTTGCTCCAATATGTTGGAAGTAGGTTTAATAACATTCAAATATTTATTATTAATATCATAACGCCAGTACCCTCACAGGGTAAGCAGGGAGCATCGAGGGCCAAACATTTATATGCTTACAAACTTGAAGAAAATTTGTCTTTGGAGTAAGCAATAATAATTGTATTAATTCAGGATTTGAGAATTGTCTGATCTTCTCAAGAAAATAAAATGGAAAATGCATTCAGACAGGACATTCTAGCTGAAAGAGCTAAGCTCTTTCAAGATTGTGTGAGACAGATATATTGGAAAATCCGTTGGGTGGAGCGG
>DWTO01002402.1:0-14063 GCA_018244755.1 Jemadia pseudognetus
CCATGGAACACGGTTGATTCCAAAATAGGCCCTAAGAAGACGTATGTGATGGTAAACAGAAGGCTTAAAAACTACACATACGAGTATATACATATTAACACAATCATGTTTTACATCGAAATACAGATAAAATAGTCGTGTACATCACACATGTAATTGTTTGTCCCGGGTGAGAATCGAACTCATGACCCTCAGCTCAGCAATCGAGTTCCCTAAGCAATGGACCAACGGGTTATTAAACAACAAAAAAAATACATGGTCTTTAATATACATATACATATATTGTATAAACGTAATCCGAACAGTAAGTAATGGTATCATATGATAAAGTATTTAATATTAGACCAAAGAAAGTAACAAAAAAAGGGAATATTTTCGTGTCGCGCATGAGTGTCGAATATTTGGTCTACGAATATCGAATCACCTTTGGCACGTGCAAACGAGCAAAATGAAGTAAAAATTGACTGACGTCCAGCTGAGTTCCAGTATAGTATAAAATATATTTTTATTTGTAATTATATCAACAAAGCCAATTTTATTGAATAAGGGTGTTCTTCAAGTGAAAAGTGAGAGTAGGAACTATATTCTCCTGTCTACCTTTTCGTGGAAAAACAGGCGTGATATTAGGTTTTTAGGTAAATATACTGCAAAATAAAGTCTTAAAAATCGATTGTATAATTGTATATAAATCGAAGTTCGAAAAATCACGCATTAAGTATGAACCAATACTGCAAATGTATGATTAACAACAATAGTAAAATAAAAAATATTTTCTTACATAATTCTAACTTTTACTGGATATCATTTAATAAATACATCAAATACTGTAGAATATATATTACTGAACGCATTACCGATGCGATATCCATTTAAAATCAAATCATAACTTGAATCGGAACAAAATGTTGGCGTCGTCTCAATGTTATATACAAAAATGGAATCCGATATTATCCGGTTTCCAATTTCAGTCGCTGGTTGTTATCTTCTCTTGCGATGGCTGCTAAATTACGACCGACAAAGGTATCGGAAATAGAAAAATAGAATTCAACATATTACAGAATTTTATCGCACTCTTAAGACTTGTTATGACCATATTCAGGTAACATTTTATATGAATAATATATACCCATTGGTCATTTGTATTTATAAAAAGACAAATAACTTAAAATTTTGTATATATTTGTTGTCTCATACCTACTATTAGGGATTAGTTTAATCTTCCTTGATACGTGAAATACTCAGTAGTATTTGAATCAATCGCAGTTACTTTATCAAGTGCTTAAAAGATATTATCCATTCACTGGAATTGTTTATAAATTAATCTCAATGTAACTGCACCCTTTCGAAACCGATTTTTTTTCTCGCTATTCAATTTTTTTTCATAAAATTGTGATAACCACGTTGTCTTTGATAGAAAAAATTATAAAATTATTGATTTCTCACTATTCCGGAAAGGTAATATCGCTTTGTCATTGGAACGATTTTGGCGGGATTTCCAGATTTTCTGAAAGTGGGAGCTCACTTTTGTGCCATTCAGGTGAGAAGAGCTACTCACACTAATTCGTGAACAGAGTAAAGAAGATTTTTTAATAAACTTAGTTTTATAGTGTTTTTGAAGGTTTCTTAGAATTCTACAATGCATTGAAGTCACAAATAGACACACTATAAAATAAACGCAAAAATAACACCCAAAATCAATGGTATTTCGACGAGAGCACTTGCCCGTAAATTGAGAGAACTTGCGGTCAAACTTGTGCGAGCGGGGATGAAGGTTGGTGTTTACTTAGTATTCAAAATGGATGTCTGGAGCCAGCTATACCAAAGAAGATAGTTTCCGTCGACGGACGGTTAGGGTTCGAAGTGTAAGAAGAGAAATCCCAGTTGAACGAAGTTGGTTGTTTCAAGTATGATGGTTAGTGAAAATACATCTAAGATTTAATATGAAAAACCGTATGTTTAATATACCTATTAGATTTATATGATTTCTGGTCTGATGATCTTAAGAAGGCATATGGTAGTGGCTGGATGACACCTGCAGAGTACCTACCATGTGTTTTGATACAGGCCGACTGCTGATTAAGAGGTAACTTCTTCAAAAAAAAAATATTATTGGGTTTTTCTAACCTGCCATTCTCAATACTAGCACGGAATCTGGATTTGTCCTCGATGTATGGCAATAGGTCCACCTGTATCCAGTGCTGAGACGTATAGCTTAACTAGTGAAACATGGGAGAGTACTATACTTCTATGCTAAGGTCAGTATATATCGTATAAAATTAAAAGATGGTGTTAATTGAAAAGCAATCAACGTACTAAATTAACTTTGCATACAAATAAAATGACAACCACATCAGTCGCGAAAAGACATGAATATTTGTTAACGTATAAATTAATTTTGCTGTCATGTTCCATTGGAATAACATTTCCGCAGGGCAGTCAATTGGGAGGCTTCCGCGCGTATTAATTAATATGATTATCACCAATTTTATGTTTCAGCGTCAGCGATTCATTGACGTACATATTTTTTGAGGAAAAATTTCATCGGCTAGGTGAGATATACAATATAACAAGTGATCATGGAATTGTGTCACACCACCCTGCTTATCCCTTCGAAGAATTCCAGGCGTTTTGTTATGTCATCTTTATTCTTCTCGGTGGCTCTAATTACTAATAAATAATACTCCATTCGTATAAAGATGTATTACAAAGTATTTAAGTTGCGTGCTACTCGACAAGCCAATGTTTAGCAGAGGACGAAAATAGCCTGACAAAGATGATGTTGCATTGATATAAAAGATATTTCAAATTTGCTCCTAGATGTAGCATCGGTAGCGCACACAGACCCTATTTCGCATTGATGTTTATTATCCAATATTCATGAATCTATTAACAACTTAATACTTAGTTCATAGTTGTACTGAACAACACAATTCGGGAGCCTCTTGTGGGAACAATTTCTGAATTTAAACACAAGTTACAGTTTCATTTAGTCACTCGCGAAAGATAATGAAAAAGTACATTAAACAGGTTCAAAATTTGTAGAGCTATCCCAAAAAGCATACACGTGTTAAGTAGATATATTATATTATGTATAATTTATTTAGAAGTCATACTATAAACTGACAAGAGTTATAAGCAAAAACCAAATAGAAAAAAATTAAAAACAAAAGCTCGTTTTTATAATGCAAGGAAGCAACAAAAGACAATACTACACGAACCACTTTAATCAACCTCAATAAAGATTCCTTCCAGCTGAGATTAATTGCGAATGGCTCTGTCGAAGACGTTAATGGAATGTCTTCTTAGTAATTCTATTGACTCGCCGGACCAAATAAAACAACTGTTTGATGCCATTTGTGTGATTGGAATTTACATTTATGAATTGTAGGTTGGTGGTTTTAAATTAAATGTTTATTATTGTTATTATTATTGTATTATAACGCCAAGTTCTTTACGGGGTAAATAGGAACACTGAGAGCCAAATATCTCTATACTTACAGAGATTAAGTACATCTTCGATACTCGTCACAATCTTAGTTAACATCAGTTTTGCGGGCTTCTAACTTTATTATTGCCTATTTGGTCAAAATAAGTGAGTCTTGTCCCCCTCGGCATTTGCATCCATCAACATTTACATTAAGTAATATTATACCTGTAATTCTTGAACAGGTAGGCAGAGGAGTGTAGCACACTCACACGTTTTACTAGTTACGATGTTTTCACGAGCGAGCCTATTGCCACTTCTAAAAAATTAAGTAGTGCCCTACTAGGGATTTGAACCCAGGACCTCGAGTTCGTTAGTCGCACCTGCAATCAACACAACCAATGAGGGAGTCATACAACTGTTATGATCTTGACAAACAGACCGACCTAAAGAACTTTATCAGGGTAACCAATGCACGACGGTCATTGGACTAGAGCGTCACTAAAAAAGAAAGGTTTGATACAATGTCCGGGGAAGCAGTTTACAGTGATGACATTCGTGCTATAAAAGATGAAGTGCTTCCCGCTTTTGTAGTCAACACCGTAACAAAAGCGGATATATGTGCAATCGATGGACGCTACCGAATCTTTACTCAGTCATATCTGTTAATCCAAATTTCCGAAAAGCGAAGATCCGCCCGCACTTTACGTTTTAGATTATATTCGAATTTATTACAACAATTTCTAAAAATCACTTGGATTCATTTCAAAGTTTTCACATGCGAGTAGTATCAGTATAAAAATCTAAATGTAACATCACGCCGGGAATCCCCGAAGAGATAGGCAGAGGAGTGTAGTGCACACGTTTTACTGGTTACGTTTACGACCCACTGCGAAATAAGATTTTATTGTCATACCTACACATGCACAAATATACACTCAGTGTCACTATTAGAAATTCTAAGTTAGAAAAATGCAATAGCAATTTATTACTAAAGGTTCCGAAAAAAGGTTCGATTTATATCAATATTTTCTCAATGTCACTTTTAAAAACCTGTTCACCAATTATTTTTTATTAATCATGTCTATATATAAAATGCATCATAACTATATTACCTGTAGCAGAATGTAATCAAATTAACCTATCGAATGCACATATTATTAAATTTAAAATAATTATGTCAAAGGAAATATTTAACGTTATAATGACTCTGTGGTTTGCCTCATTGCGAATGCATGCGAATGAGTAAATTCATAAACTGAAAAGTTTAGTGAAACGAATATTAGGACATTTGATTCAATCGAAAATGTTTATGATATCAAACTAATTGAAGTGTCGAATTATGGCTGCATATTAAAAGATATAATAATTTTTTTTTATACAGGTAACAAAACGTATTTTTTTTTATATAATTACCCATATTTTTTAATGTTTTACAATAATACTTTAATTTATTCTACAGATTATTCAATAAAGAAGGATTGTGTAATAAAACTAAGATAAAATACTTGGCGTGTTGAAGGTCACCTCGTGTGAAAAGTCATAAATACTGAATGTTAGTACCTAAGTGTACTAAATAGGCTCTGCGACCCTGACTTTCAATGTTACGACTTTGTCAACCTTTACTATCTTCTCAACATGAACTACTAAACATTCTGAGAGCACAACAATGCCATGTTGAAGTCTGGTAACACGTCATTATTTCAGACCTTGCTCCAAATGCGTTATGTAGGTATTTGAAATGGCTAAATGTAGTTGTAGTTTTCGTATTATTATCAGCATGTATCCATTACCTTTGCTAAATTTTAAAAATATCTGTGTTATCTTACTCCCATATGGTCACTCAATTTTTAAATGTGTAGTACATTTAAATAACAACGTTCCAGATTAAATCCCTTTGCAATTCAAGCCCAAACCTGACTGCTTATTTTTTACATAATATTCTTTTTGCTAATGTTTTCCTCAAGAAGCTGAAATATTTTTTAGGCAAGCGATTAATTTAGAAGGTTGCACATTTCATCATCATGATCCTCTGCTCCCCTCGGGGATTGCAGGCGTGATGTTACGTTTATTTTACCTGCCCAATGCAGCACATTAAGACCGAACTAAATATTATGAAAATGTACAAATATGTATGAATAAGTAAAATAATGTATGAACATCGCATCAAGTGTAACAAATTGCAACAACGCGAATCCTCGTCAACTTTAAATTAGAACAAATAAAACATGCACTTGATCACTAACTCTGAACTATATTGAAAAACAAATATTATTTACTTGATCAGTTTCTTTAGAACTCCTAAACCAAATTTTCTATTTTGATGCGCCGCTTTTGTATAAGGCTTGTGTAGGGCGTTATACAAAATCCCATGTAAATGATTCGTAATTTGTTTGATCGTAAATTGTGTGATCGTATGTCGCTGCTTTGTAATTTTGTTTCAATTTCAAATGTCATTAGGACGTACTCATACCTATTTATTGCACAATTATTACGTTAAAAAGGATAGATTATCAGAATTTTTATTAAGTCTGTAATGTATGTAGATGCGATGAAAAAGCACGTAGTCTGTAGTGTTTACGATAATTTTCACTCGGTGCTCACTGCCCACTCTGAGAATGACCAGACCTGATGAAGTAATAATAATATTAATTGCAATATGTTGTATCACTAATATAAGGGGAGTATTAGAAATATTATTGCACATACCTACATATTTTTATTACGTAAAATAATTTTCATAGCTTTTTTGTTGCGGTTGTGAGAATAAGAAAGTCAAAAGTCACTATAAGCATCAAAAAGCAACAAAAATAAAAGTGAAAACACAGAATATTTTATGATCTTTGAAGTCTTTACGGACACTGAGCCCTTGCTGAGATTCCCTCCTGTTGTTTTGCGATAAATGTTTATGACTCAAAGTTCTAACGCGTATAACGCAATGAATATAACTTTGATTTGATAAATGTAACTAAGACGTTTAATGTAATCTATTGAGTTTCGACTCCGAATAACACTGACGTTAGATAAAGGCGAGAAACAGTATAACAATTTCACGTGAAAATCATTCTAATAAACGCCATAGCGGACGTACTTAAGGGTGTTTATTGTATGGATATATTTTATGTGTTCCGCCCGCAGGCGTTCCACTTACGAACAATAACGTCGCGAGAGCTGACAACGATAAGATTGATGAATATTTACTGTATTAATTTCGCTGTCAATTCAACATTTAAGCTGAAATGTCGAGAAGATTCCCGTCAAAAAAGACGCTCGCGTAATTCAATGAAAATGGCGCGAGAATAGAGATACACAAGAAACGTAGATGCGTACGAGTAGCTACGTTTAACGCGTGATTTTTATTTATTCGACGTCTTGATGTATTGTTTTCACTCGATCGGAATAACGTTTGCGCGTAAGCCTGGTGGATTCTCTCTGTCGCTCGTAAATCCATTGCTTGTACTTGGCTTTATTTGATTACGGCAGACCGGCGCGTGGCGGCAGTTTATTGCTTTACTCGTGTTACTGTCGCGCTTTTACTATCATAGTGTTTTGCTTTGAAGGGAATTTATCGCTTTGTGGTGATAATAATTTTACGATTATGAACGGTATGACTATTTTAATTGCTAGATAAATCAGTTCGTAAATACGAGACTAAGTTTACATAGCACATGATAAGGACTTGCGTATCTTGGATTTCTTCATAATATTCTGCAATTACGCAATGTGTTTAAAATCTATCATCCCGTATTTCAATAGAATAACACTGGCAGTGTAGAATATTGCCCTCAGCCTGACTCAATGGCTTCGTGGCATGATCACAACTTTTAAAAGGGTCCTCTCTTGTATGCTAGGCCATATTTTCGCCGCATCTGAGAACTCTTTCGAGACGTACTCGTTGTAAATATGCCAAATCATATTTAGTTTCCGTTTGTCGCACACAGTTTATCGCACAGGCTTAGAGCGTGTGCGACAAACTATGCTCTGCGATCGCAAATCCGCATCCCCTTATCTGTGGGGATCATGGCCATATCCGCCCAGGCGAGTCATATGTCCTGCAGTAGATTGCATTAAACTGATGAAGATGACGAAGTTGTATTGCTGACTACAGCAACCTTGAATTTTGCATTTAAATAAAACACTTCGGCAAAATCTATGTAATACATTAAATACTTTTCCAGTGAATAAACAATGTTGAAGCTTTTACTCGTATTCTAGTATTAATCAAATAACGTTTCGACCTTTGTCACTTAAATGTAACTTACGACCTCTTATTAGTTATTCCTCCCTTAGATCACTAAGGGTACGTACACACTTGCTATACTGTTTAAGCGTCCCTTACAATTGTATCAAAAAAACTTTTTTACTATGTATTGTTCTGTGAAGTTCGTTTCTGTTCTTATTTCTGAATACTACAGAGCTGGTTGTCTGGAACAAATCGCTTATTAGCGGTAACACCGCTAAATTGGGTAGGCCTGTACTTCTTTGATTTGTGTATGGCGCAAATTTACAGTTTTCTGTTAGTGTTGTTATTATTGTGTTTAACACAGATGACTTTTAATATCTTCATCACTATAAATCGTCTCTGTATTCCACTCATATCTTTTAAAAATGAGTAAAGTTAAGAATCATGGTAGCCAAGTGAGTATATACTCTTTGTTACGCAATGCAAAACTTGCATTTGAAAACGAACTCGTCTAATAAAGTTTTACACATTTTTGTTTCCTTTCTTTTCTTATCTTACTAATTACTGATCCTCGATTCCAACTTCCTGCAAATGACATGCAAATATTAATAACTTGACAATATATTTTCTGTTACGTTTAGCAAATAAATTGATCATACAATATATTTCTGACCGCAACGAAGAGATGTTCTATTCGTTTCATTCGTCATCAATTAAAAACACAAGATTGATACGTCATCATCATCATTTTTAGCCTATTTCAGTCCATTGCTGGACATAGGCTCGCTGTGGGGTTATACCTATAATCCCTACGCTGGGCATGCGAGTTGGGAATCGCAGAGCAAAGCTTTTTACACCACCAACGCTGCTAATCATAGGCATCGGGCATTTAACTGGGCATAGGCAGGACGCTCCATATCGCGACCTGCCAACGCCGGGTAAAATGGCCTCTTGCATTACCTGAATGAATTAGCCGGCACGAGTCGGGGATATGCTTAGCCCGCCCGACACGTTTTATTGGTACAACTTGGTCATAACTAAAAACAACTTTTTGATATAATTTTCCAAATGTATATCAAAATCGTTTGTAATTGATCTAATTGAATTAGATTTACCGGCACACATTTAATATATAACTACTGAAGCAGTAGAGGTGGTTGAGAAAGAAAGAATCGCGATATAGTATTCCATCATCTTCAATAAACGTAATTTATTTCAATTGAAACATCATTGGTAATGAAAGATCTCTCCGAGATTTGTACAGTTCTCCAAACCGTGGCGACAATTCTTTTTAGACTAAGATTCTTTTATTTCACTGAGGAGTCCCACGAAGATATCGCGGTCGTTAATTAATTAGGAGTCAGAAGAGACGGTTTTGTTGAAGGATCTAAGAGTTCATTAAATAAACCGAAGAGTTCTAGTTTCTAGGTCTGTGCTTGATAACCGTCTATGTCACTTCGTTACCTTTTGTGTTGCTTGTATAAGAACATATAAAAATTAACAAACTTTAATTTTTACATTAACATTTTTTTAGCAGCGTTTACAAAAAGGGAAAACGCAATTAAGTTTTATTTTCAACCTTTACCTCGTATTTAATATTGTGCGTCTAAACTTCATAAATGACGAAATTTTATGCAAAATAATTCCATTACTTATGGCTCCTCTATGGACAAATTTCCAAAAAAATGCGATGCGGTAAACGTTTATTCTCAATCATATACTGTACTGCATTGTAATTGTTAGAGTCCTCACTCGCTAGAAAGATCTGACGATTTTTTGTACAAACATACAATCTCTATTTTATTTTATTAAGACTCGAATTTAAATTCGATAGTTTCGTTTTGTGTGTGTGTGTGTGCGCGTGTGTGCGTGGGTGTTCGTGCGTGAGTGCTCGTACGTGCGTGCTTGTGCGTGTGTGCTCGTGCGTGCGTGCTCGTACATGCGTGCTCGTGCGTGCGTGCTTTCGTTCATGCGTGCTCGTGCGTGCGTGCTTTCGTTCATGCGTGCGTGTGTGTAGTGTCAGTTACAAAGTTTGTGGTTCTTTATATACGTAATATAAAATCGATCTCCACTACAACCGCTAGAGTCTTAGGTCAATTATATTGAAAATAAAAATTAATTTTAGCATCGTTTTCCTCTTTAATCTCGCTTCAACAAACTTTTGCAACTGTCTGTTCTACTTTTTATCTATGCTATTTTACGTAACGAAAATGCTATTTTCTAGTGAAGCAAGCTCTCAGGGCGAGGCTTTTGAAGTATGTTTAAGAACTATAAAATTTTACTTTTACATATTTTACTAAATATATATTTAACATAATATGAACTTCTTTGAATATAATTATGTTATGTCTAATTATGTTGTTATGTCTGTATCTTATGCTGATATAAGTGTTTTGATTTTTAAATGCAATTAATTGTATAATTTCTTTAATACGCACAGATTGTTGGTTGTATAAAGACCGGTTCATTCGAATTTTGAAATGTCATTATATGAATCTAATAAGTTTTAGACATATAGGTAGATATACATTTTAAATTTAAATATGTAAAACAGATTGGGTTTCAAATTGAATAAAAGCAATAAAATTTAAAAATAATACTCATTGCTACATTGTATTTCAAATAGATTTTTATTTAAATGCATTATCATCATTATGTAAAATGCATTTATTTGCTCGAAAATAATTCTATAGGAAATAATTTTGGGTATCATTATGTGGATACGATTACAGGAAACTGTCAACCAGGATAATTTACTCAACATACATTATTAAAGCCAGTCACGTCTCCCAATGGTGTCCTTAATCGTGTACTGGATTAGTGGATGAAAAAGCGATTATTTATATTTGCTTCAACATCACGATATTTTCGAATAGAACTCTACGCTATTATAAAATCCAACATCACGCCTGTAATCCCAGAAGAGGTAGGCAGAGGAGTGTAGTAAACTGCTACGTTTCCCTATTTACGTTTCCCTCTCGTTATGGAATATAGGGTGAGCACATTGCCATATACCTTGCAGAAATCCAGACTCCAAACCACGAATAGAATACACCTAATACTAGAATACTACTAACCGTTCTAAAACACCTTAATTACATCAATAAAAGAAACGCATTATGTTAAAGTTGTGTTGGTTAGGTAATAATTAAGAGTTATTTTTTAATTATAATTATTAAGTCCTTTTTTAAGTAAATATTTTTTCTTTCCTTTTTATCTTTTGTATTTTGTTTTTCTGTGTTCTGATTTCAGTATACAATAAAATATGTTGTTTTGTATGGTATAACAGATTTCGGCGTAATAGCGTCTGATACAATTGAATTATAATAAATTCTATCCAAATATAAATTATCTCTTTAAGCGGATGCTAAGGGCTGGCATAAACATTGCAGATTTAATTATTAGAATTTTAATATTACAAGATCGAAAATAAACTGCGAAATTGAAGGATTTTTTTATATCATTATTATATAAACATCTGTTTTGTCACTTTTCATCTGCCATTATTATTTTCTCCATACCAAAACTTCAGAGCATGCCTTTTCTTATTTTACACCAATACTTTCTTGCAGATATAACACAACTTTGATACTTAGTAAACGTTGAGTATTGAATTAAGTTGTGATTCCGTAGCTCTGAAGTGATACCGGGCGGGACGGGGGCAATCGAGAGGCAGCGCACGTAATTAATTAAACGTTGCGACAACTAGGGTTAATATTATCAATATGTCGCATCAGTCCTCGGAGTCGGTGTATTACTCAGATATTATAAGCTTTTCTGTTAAGTGGAATTTCAATTTGATGAACATTTTTATTCGTTTTTATATCAGTTAATACACCACTTTACACTGTAAAAAATGGGCGTGCTTTTCTATGTATTATCAAATTTTCTAACTGTTGTTTTTATTTCATTTGAAATGTATTTAATTAGTATGGTCAAGTCCAGTGTTATTATTATCTAAGTTACGTGTACGTCCCATTATGGAATAGGTGCACCGGGCAGATATCCAGACTCCGAGCCACTACTAGAAAATCTAAGTTAGAAAAATTTTGTAGAGCCCGACCCGGGAATTCAACCCACGACCTCTCGATCGGCAGTCGCATTTGCACCCAATACGACCAACGAAGCAGTCAAGTATAAAGTGAGTATAAATTAGTATAAAGTGAGATTTCAATACAGAGATTTTGAAGCTTCCGCGGCTGTGTTTTCCTTTTCGACCTACGATTGCAGTCTTCTGACCCACTTCTAAAACCAGTGGTGATAATTAAATCAATTTGGGTAAAACTGTATGTGGTTTTAATTAATCAAAATTGTCTTTGAAAATATTTTATAAGTATTCGTTGGGAAATATATGTATACTCTCTATGGACCTGTAAACTAAGCTTCGACAGATTTTGGTCAATGGCCGTAGAAGGCTGTTGTTCGTAGGATTGGAAGTGTTCTGATAGACTATATTTTGTACATACATCACATTACTCGTATTGGAAGAAAGAAGAAAAATGTTTTTTTTTAAAGTATTGGTACGTCATGAACGGTCTGAGACAAAATTAAAAAATTCATTCAAAAGAAATTTTAAGAGTACAACCATTCGAATATGTATTTTTACTAGATTAGAATGATTTCATTATTGATTCATTCGTGCTTCACTCTCCTATGTTTTTTCCGTCGTTCATTAATTTTATAGTTCACCGAATTAACCATGCACTTATTCGTTTATGAATCCATTTATTAAATCATTCATTCACTTCGGATATTAAGTGACCGTTCTCATCGTAACATGAGACAGTCATGTATTGGATGACGTCATGACGTCATATGATTAGCCCATTAACCAAGACATATGCACTGACCGGACCTAATGTCTGATTGCGTTATTGAATATTCAAAGCGGTAAATTAATTGATGAAACACTGCCGATTCAACTCATTAAGTTAACATGAACCAGTTAACTTAAGTAGTAATCTTGCATTGTAATACGTCAATATAACTTTTATGTTGTGTTTTGTTCTGCGTGAAATTTCTTTTTAGATAGGCTACAAAAGTGAGTTTATAAAAATTGTCTCATATATCACAACAACCTTAATATTGTTCGTAAATATATTAAAATGCCTATTTTACTTACAATAATTCCATTGCATTTAAAAATACAACCCCTTTTTAACTTTTTCGATGGGTAGATGTAAAAAGTTGAACGTACATTTTGCTCTCCCAGTTCTTTCAATAATTTTTTAAATATCTTTAAGTTTTTGTTATAAGTAAATATAAAAGGTTTACGATTGACGATAAACATGGTTTGTGTGTGAGACAAGCTCCACAGGTTGACCAGAAACACGGCATGTTCTTGGAGGAAAATCTGGAGACACGCCAGTAGGTACAGGCCCCAAATTGGATCCCTACGGTACACCTCACGTCGATGTCTGTGTAAATGAAAACATGTCACATGTAATCACTTAACATATAGAGTATAACAAATACAAATGGCATTGCTAATGATGTCGAAAATAATTTGTTCTTTTCGACATCGGTTCAGACATCTTTACTTCTGTTGGGTGCCATTAGATTATTATCGTCCGCTTCATCATTGATCGGTCAAAGTTAAGAACTTTCTGGACAGGATAGCCGTTGGCGTCCTGTGAGTTACGAGTAGGTATACCATATTTCACAAAATAAATATTTACTGAAAGGAAAACATCTCTCGACGCCGGAGTTACCGCTAGCTGCATTAGAACACACTGCAGACGTGGTGTTTGGTATGGATTGGTGGGTATTTCGAAAATTGGTTCAGTTAGATTGTAGATACATAGCAAGTAAATATAAAGTTACATATTAATCAAAAAGTCATGATTGTCAGAAATCCTTTATCGTTTCGCTGTTGTAAACGAGTCTACTCTTAAGATGAAAAAAGTTAAGGGCCCAGGATGTTTTCCTTCAACTTTATAGACAGTGACATTAAATTTTTTAAACCAACGTTTATGCACAGAGATTCTCGTCGGAATTTTCAAAACAGAATAGACTAATAATCTATCACTGCTGAGACTTCCATGAAGATATATGTTAATAAAATTTATAAGTTTCTTGAGCATTGAAAAATTGTGACCGCCCCCGCACATATGTAATCGGATGGATGAATCGGTCGGCCTTTGAGGTTATCCACATGGACATGTTCATCAGAAAATCAGAAACCCAATCTCACATCCCAATGGGTTCCCGCAAGAAGCCAAGCAACGTTGCCTCTCCGACCGTGTACTATGCAAATTTGTATTTGTATATACAATATGTCCGCTGGACAGTTTTGTAATATCTATAAATTTATTTTCTTAAGAGTATAACAAGACTGGCTCGTTGTTCGTGTTGGTTGCAATTGCGACTGTCGATCAGGAGGTCCTGGGTTTCATTCCCGGGTAAGGCACTTCTAGTAGTGGCTCGGAGTCTGGATTTGTGCCCAGTGCATGACAA
>DWTO01002403.1:0-14055 GCA_018244755.1 Jemadia pseudognetus
CCCCTGATAGTTGTTTTGAAAATATATTTCATGTACACAATTGATCTCTCTACAGATTTATTATAAGTATAGAAGATTATTGAAATATATAACTTTACTACTGATAAAAAATGTGAGGCTCACATTTCATTTTGAGCGGTGACCGGCGTTAAATGTGAGCACGAAAATTATATATTTAAATAACTTTCAATGTGGAAGCGTTGTTTGAATATCTATGTACGAAGCTACTTCTTTGCTCGTTGAATAAAATATTGAAATACAGTGTATTTCAACTCGTAATCTTTTTATAATATTCCAGTAGCTAACAGTACCTATTTATTATCATTAATGATTGTGAGATCGCATTCATTAAAAACTGACATATCAGTGTAAACATGCGTAGGCCCGAGTTGAATGCGGAATACGTGATGCGGAAGGCGACGACATACATATAGGTATTTGATTTTAATGGTTTCCATATAATTATGAAGATCGTAAATCGATATCTAGCATAGTCCTACAGATAACTTTATGGATTCATTAAACTGCACATTTATCTGGGTTAATATTAAATCAATGTAGCCTAGTGGTTTGAAATTCGACCTGTCACTCCGGGAGACCGGGTTCAAACCCTAGTTACAAAACCTCTTAAAAATGTGCGTTTTAAGTTTAAATACCTATCACTTGCCATTGGATTTGTGCCCGGTGCATGGCAATGGGCTCACAACCTTTTCCATACTGGAACCTGAATGCGAAAGGTGGGAGTGTTCTATACTGCTCTGCCTTCCACTTCAGGGATAACAGGCGTGATGTTACGCGTTTGTGAAGAGAATGATGAATGCAGATAACGCATACGTCTGATTTACAAGGATTTGTATTTGGCACTTAGTACTCTCTGCTTACCCCATAAGAACGTTACGAGACCTAATAATAAAAACAACATCAAATGAAAAAATCAACTTATAAATCAGGGTAGATTATTTTAAAAAGACGCTAATTATAATTACACTTCAGTAACATTACGGCCGATTTCATATGTGTAAATAGCATTAAATGTTGATATAAAAACGCAAAAAGATCTTATACATGTAGATATTATTCTTAGATAATAACTAATTATCGAAGAACACGTAAGTTGTAAACGGCTTAGCGCAGTAACTTCCTAGCAGTAATTATTGAAACTAACACGAACAGACCCTACAATATATTTATATGGTTATTATTATTATTTCTAAGGCTAATCCTTTACAGAAGTTGCTATAATTTAATTATTATTCCGTTATAACGCTAGATCCTTCATATCTCTAATCTCAAAAACCTGGTGTCCTTTTTTGAAGCATCTTCACACACGCAAGTCGGTTTTTGCAGATTTCAGACTCACCCATCAGTTAGCATAAATGTGTGTAAAGAGCTAGAAAAACACGCATCTTAAATTATAATTACAGTTTTAATCACTATTACTAGTAATCATTATAAGCTTATCTTAATTCATTTCTGGGAAAGGTTTCGTTTAAAGATCGTCATTACGCCTACCGACCCTTGCCACCTCCAACCTGTTTGTAATCTTTCGCATATTGTCGTCCTGCTTAGCTGGAGAAAACCCCATACTCTCCAGGAATCGGTTACTGTAGAACACAGTGTAAAGTAGATTACAAAGAAAATTTATAATTCTTCGTTAAACAGCGCCACGCCTACTTCCTGAATGAAATCATTATTCATATACCTACACTATTTATTAATATAACTACACTTTTTATTCATATAACTACACTATTTATTCATATAACTACACTATTTATTCATATAACTACACTTTTTATTCATATAACTACACTATTTAATCATATAACTACACTGTTATAAATCCGATAGGGCGTCCACAACATTTCGCTCTTATAATATTTATAACACGTGATTGAAATTTCCTCTGAATGCGTATATCCTATATAAGCCTTGTTATTGTGTTGTAATCGTTTACAATATTACATAACGTGCACAAAGACAGTCGAACCCGTCGGCGGCGGGCGCTCGTCCTGCGCACAAAAACCAGCCTCTCCACAACCAGTCCCACACCGTCACTCCACACGTGAACACACGCATAAATGAACCTCAAATCAACTGTGATTTAAAGCTCGCAAGCTCCGCCGATTGAACTCTACAATACTTTGTACCGAGAATTGATCCAGTTCGAATTGTATTCTGAGAATTTATTAATGCCCCGTATTTATGTTTTATATTTTGATACAATATTGAACAAATAACAGGTCATGTTTTGCAGGTAATCCCTTATATTTCTAATAGATGGCTTACATTGTGAACTAAGAAATACTAAATGCGACTAAGTTGAAGAGGTCAAGTTGCGTGTGAAATATACATATTTTAAATAAAAAACACCTTTAACACGAATAAACAGATAGGCAAGCATACGGACTCGTACTATTATCTTAAATTGTTTTGTTTTCAGTTTGCATCGAGTCGAACGCTTAATTATATTTACCTTAAAGTAGCCCGTTTTAAATTCCACATGCACAGATCGGTCCAGCGCTCGGGTGGATGGGAACGCGGCACCTGCGAGGGCGTCGACCCGGCCGGCGCGGCCGCCGCCCGCCGCCGCCCGCCGCCGCCCCTGCAGCGGCACGGCGCGCCTGCCGACACGCGACCGCCCGAGGTTGCGGCACAGGTGACGGCTCCATCTGGTAGCGAATCTTTACGATTTGTCGATCGCAGACTATCACAAATGCTTAGTCACATTAAATGTGCAGTATGTTTACTTTGCTAATAATGCATGCATATGAAGCTTTAGAATTGTCATGTTACAAATAAATAAAAAAAAAATTTCACTAATTCTCGGTAAAAATAAAGGTTAATATAATGCTGTTTTAATGGAAATATTTACGCTGCTTTAGCTCTAAGCAATTAATATTAACAATAATTATCGTGAGATTACAATATACACGGTGGTCCAATCCCAGAATAAGCGGAGCGTGTTTTATGGTAACCAGAAGTCTCATAGACTATACATAATTATAATACATATAATATTGGGTTTTTTACATCTAAATAAGAAATATATAATTGTGTCCTTTACATTACCTTTCTACCGCTTTTGTCATAACATTGTAATTATTAATGTACCGTGTAGTTTGCGGAGATGAAATAAATCATTATTATTATTGTTTTTTCACGGTTGAGAATCAAACACACGAGCTTCATCTCAACAATAAGATTTGCTAACCACTGGACCAACGAACCATTTAACCTCACATAAAACGTGCCCAGTAATTTCGTATTAACATTAAAATTAAAGAAGTAATGGTATGGAACAGACATAATAAATTATCTGCTACCAGTTGTTACATTTACTATATCTATAAAAACGTAGTTTAATTATTACTTATTGAATTAATTGCTAATGTTATCTATCATAAGTTTTTTGTGTAATATGCATAATTATAAAAGTGATTTTAAACTGAAAACATTTCATCAAATTTCTAATTAAATGTTAACAATGATGAACATAGCGGTATAAAACTATCTTCGTCTAGTTTGTAATAAGCCCAAAAGTGTGAATGGTGCTGGGTGTTTAAACCCTTTTCCGTTTAAAAATCTTAACGCATACCATTTCTTATAACACCGCACGTAGTCCCAAATTAGAATTCATGGTTCCAAATAGAGTATAATTAAATAGATTTTTTGTGTAATAACTTAATAAATTATGCTTCGGGATCGGCGTGACGCGGCAGTTCCCCGCGGAAATTTAATTTGTTTCCTCTTTGTGGCGGGAACACCTCGCGCGCCGTGTAATCGAATTTATTAGCGGCCAGCGGTGGCCTGCGAGCGACTATAAGCGAGCGACGAGCGGAGACTGGCGAGTGGAGAGCGGAGACTGGCGAGTGGAGAGCGGCGAGCGAAGCAAAAACATGCGGCAAGCAGCGAGCGGTAGCCGTAAACACAGTGGGAATCTCACTCACTATGGGGCTGCGAAACATTTTATTACCAACGTAACAAAGAAACTTACGTGTTCTTATGTTGGTAGACATTCCTTCGCTTTCATGTAGGTAAAAACGATGTTACAACGGTAACTATTTACAGCATACCTAAGTATAATAATACTTATCCTACGACCAGTAAGGTGACGTTGGAATTGCGTAAAATCACTGAAGGATACACTAACCAACGTGTTCAGCCAACCTAAGCCAAACAAAAGGTGGTGGGACAATTCGAAGAAGAGGATAAATGTGATCGAACGTCACAAAAACCACGGCATTGTGCCCCCAACAACGCAATCTCGCTACCACCTCCGGACGTAGCTTCAATTTGATTAGTCGCCCACAGAGGCCGCGCGTCTTGTAAATATCTACGCGTCACAATTCGACATTTCCTGCGGGAGATTGTTGTTAGGTAGAGAATGTTCTTTATTGATGTAGAGTGCTCATTAGAGCAGGGCTCCGTATGTATCCTAGGGAGATGTACCTATCCGTATCCAACAGGGGAACGATAAACGAGTGATATGGATAGACTTAGATCAACTTCACAAGGATTAAATTAACGGTTCTGAATAGATATAAAACAAGACAAGTCTGTATATATGTTTTGTCGTTAATCCCGTTACCGACAGCAGAGAGACGGGCGGCGTGGCTCGGGAACACACGCACACAGCGCACGCAGATCGGCAGATAAACGCAAGATGTATCGTTGGCGTCTCTCTCATACCGCTATATATGTTTTATTTACGTTCTACATAAATGTAACTTACTCGTATACCAAGAAATAAAAGTAAGCTCTAACGAAATAGTCGCGAGGAATTCTTCAGGAGTTAACAGCTGACGCGCCTTGCACGGCCGCTTCAGTACTCGCTATGCCAGGCCGGGTTGAAATTTTAATTTTCGGATATATAGACGAGATATATTGAGTGTTTCTTCATTTATGAAATCCAACAACATATCATAACAATTTTATGTTGTTTCAATATTGATAAGTATGTAATACAGCAAACTCGAATTCAAGCAATGGATGCCTCATTGTTCTAATTATTGCAAGCACCACTGCTGTTCCAGAGGTCCCGGCTTCCATCCCCGGGTTGGGTACTATTGGCTTTCTCTAACTTGAAATTCTTAGTAGTGGCTGGGAGCCTGTGTCGGGTACTGTTGCACTGTTATAACTATAATATCAACACCAATTTTAAGTTTTGCTTGTGCTCGATGTTGCCATGTAAAGCAAAAACCAACCACTTACCCAAGGATTGTTCTTGTCTATTTCTATTTTGTAGCCCGTAGACAGCGATAACATTAGAATATACTCGTAGCTCATCACGTTGAATCATCCTGAGGTGCATTACTCACATGATTAGTTATAGGCGTTCGTAAGATATATCACTAGCTATAACAGTGAAATAAAATATCGTAAGGAAAGTACATTCCATAGAGCCCTCCGTAATATTTTGACGCGGGTGAAGTCTGTCAAAGCGCATTTATCCCGCGCAGTAAACTTTGTCATTATAAGACAAAACTGCTATTCCAATACAAGAAGGTTAATAATGATGATGATGATAAAAAATATTATAAGCAATGTTAACATGCTAACGAACATAAATTTGCGGGCATATTTAATAGAACTTAAAATCCATATATATTTTTAATTCTAAACATTCCCGGAAGTGAAAGATCATTTTCAGAGGTAAATTTTTACACAAACTATTCCTTTTTTCAATCATGCCACCAACGTAGTTTTCATGAGAGGCGTCGTTAATGGAATTCAATGCGTTAAACGCGTGCGTAGTGGCGCGTGACGTCACGCCAGCGTTGGGGTTGCATCGGATCCAACTCATCACGATCTGTCCCCGGTTCTGAAAGTAAAGATCCCACGATATTACGCTTAAACGAGCTTTTGACTCGACGACTTGTTGCACAAAACTCCGTGAAAGATTGTTATCATCGATACATTTGTAAAGCAAAGTTCACACCAATATGTATGTAGGTAATAATTTCAAGTAATCTGATCCCACGTCGGTAGAGCCTGTGCTATGGTTACCAGACAGCCGAAAAATGTTACATACAGATACAACAAATACTAGGGTCCATGACGCAAGTATTTTTCCTTGGTAGGCATAGAATGCATAATCACTTGTTTAGGGGATAGGTTTACTAAACAGTTAACCAATGAACTACGTATTACATGTAACGTACTCGTAGTGTCAGAACATAAGGCTACTAGTCAGTTTGCGTGGGTGTCTAATTTGAACGCATTCCGGTAACTCAGATATGATATCGCCATTGTGACTGGGTAGCGGTTCTCAGCGCCTATTCGGCACAATACGACACCCGTACTTTCGACAGCCCATTGAAGAATTTAATGGTGTTGCATGGAGCCCGCCGCTTATGGAAACAGTAGAGTTGCCAACATCGCCAGGGTGCTAGGACTAACATTAAAATATTTTTTATTCAAAATAACAAGTATCGTAATTGTAGTGGCGTCAGGTGGTTCCAAGATTGTTTACAATATTAAATGATTATTTGAATAAAACCTGATCTGACTGTTGTTGTCGTTTTGTATTGCACTAGCGGAAAATGCAATAAAAATTTACAAAGATTCAAAAGTGTCTGAAATATTAATGCTTAATCACTATAATTTGGATATTTACTTCTGCAGCTTCAATATAATAGCAATTACGAAATTAATAAAAATTCGTAGAATGTAAGGCAGATCTTATAATCTATATGTCAGAGTAGCATCAGCAGGAAGTGGCGAAAGGGGCTAGACATACTATATAAATATGGGAACCCTATGCGGGGCGCTATCTAGCGATCAATAGGCTCCATTAGCGGCGGGCGCGGTGACGTCGGAAGCAGATAGCATCTTATCGTGTCCCGCCATATTAAAATGTAAATGAGCCCACCATCGATACGTCGATACAAGCTAATTTAATTAAGCGGCGCCACCTGTGCGTGGCACGCCCCGCGTCATAACACAAAAAGTAGTACAAGTAACGCAATAAGCGAGCAAATCGGCCGGATAATCGCGTGATGCGTTAATTAGTCGCAGAAAAAACGCGGCGCCGGCGAGCGGTGGTGCTCGCTCGGGCGCACTGGCGCGTGTAAAAGCGCTGAATTCGTTGCGGACGGATCTGGTTTTGGTAATTTTATAAATTAATATTCATGTAAGAGTAATTATACAAGGATAATTGTATCTTCAATGATAAATTCGTAAGTGTTCAAATCAACGATGCGTGCACAAATGTAGGTCAAGGCTGGCTCTTAACATTGTTTATAAAAATCATGTTCTACGAATAATTGTATTATTTGGCTTGTTAAGAGTTACTGCTTTTTTTGATCCCAGAAATATTGTCAATAGTTTTATCTAAGCTTACTCGTATAACGTCTCTGTTTTAACCATATTCAATATGTAGTACCTACTAATAACATATTCGATCTTGCAGAAGTGTAATTATTTATCGTATTTGCGACAGGTTTTCGAGCAATTGCAAGTCGATTAACGATGTAATAAGTCCCGGCGCGGATTTGTCAATCAGCTGGTGACCTATTCGTAAAATATAATGACTTGTCGGTGGCTAAGCTAGGTGGTCTTAAATAAAACTAGCGTAACGCTGGGAACAGAGTCGCCATTCGACTCGCCTGCGAGTAAGCGCGGCGGCGAGGCGGCATGTTCACACATTGCCACAGTTTTTGTTGCATTCGCAATTATATGACTTTGGTTTAATATAAGACATCCTAAAAGAAAGTAAAAAGATCATCATAAACCCTTACTGATCTTTTCACTGCTGGACCTGATCCTCCTGTCAGAATGAACGGGTGAACACCATAGTATGCCACGTTGGTAAAGTATGGTTTGGGAGACGTGCATTATGACGAATTTAATGAATTGATCCCTACAACCCAAGTAACAACTTGTTCAGTACAACCCTATTCAAATACTTCTGCTGTTCACAGGTCTCTGTAAAGTCTTCTAATTCTGTAAATCTATCCATGTGGCCAGTTTGGTAATTTTATACACGCTGTGTCTGTTATAAAACAGTAATTAATGCCATCATACTGCATCGATGTTAATTATAACGGTTGGTTGCTCCATTGAGCTGTTCGCTACTGTATTTAACGAAATGAGTGAATGCTTTTTACACTCGGACTTTATTAAATGCAAATTAGAAGCTATTATTTATTTATAAGGTGATAAGTATATTAGTGATCCCGCGCGTGTGAATTCATTGTGATAATTTAGCTTATAACTGTTCCGGGTGTGATTTTATACATTATAATTATTAATTGCAATATATAAACACAGTAAATCATTAGTTGTAAAGAATCTACATATATATTAGGCTTCGAAACCAACATACGTGAATGAAGATATAAATGTAAAATAAGGATTTAAGATTTGTTAGGATACAGATATTTGGCACTCCGTGCCCTATCTACCCCGTTAAGTAATTGGCGTGACGATGCAATAATAACAATACATATCTTCATACATATTCTGAAGCTGACTTCATCCGTTTTATATTTACATACACAGACCGGAGGGAGACGGGAAGGAATTTTACGAGTTGTTCATTTTCTGTTAAAAATCGCACCGATCCTGACGGGTTCATTAATATATGAATCGTATAAATATACGAGTATAGCGATATTATAAGCCAAAAGGCTTATAATATGAACAGGTGGTTAATTGAAAACTGATTAGTTACGGTACGCGGCGCATCGGCGTGTTCACACATCGGTCGCTTTTTGCGCCGGTCACGTCGCCCGCTCCACTGACTTGCTACTTCCAACAAATTGGTATTTAAATATCCGTAACAGCGGTCACTCCAGAACCGAAAGCGTAGCCTATTCTGTCTCGTTCGATTTTCATGTGTAACACACTTATACGGACCTTCTCTTATATACTTCGAAGTGCTATCACATACAGTTATTCGAGAAAAAGCCGAAACAAGCTGTCTTCAAATATTTGTGATTTGCCCAGCCACTCTCGCGATCAGTCGGCAGCAAAATAGTGTTGTAAACCTACGCGGTTGCTCCTACTCAGCAATCGACTCTAGCTACAAGTTGACAGCCACAACTGGGGTGTAAGCAAAATTTAGTAATAGATATTTACTAGGGCTGTAAAAAACAAACTGTTACAACTCCGGCACCGGAGTTCTGGGTTTGGTTTTAACGAGAATAATCAGGGTAAAACAAATAAGTTGCAGTGGGTACTTAATAATCGAGTCTTTACATAGCAATCGAAATCATTATATAACTTAATAAATATTATTTTGCACCTAAAATATGTTTTCAATAATTTAGTTGTTTCTTACTGCCTCATTGGTTATTGATTGATTGGATATTGATTGCCAGTGCGACTGCCGATCGAGCACTGTTGGATTTTTTAAAATATGAATTTCATAAATAAATATTTTTTTTAAAATAAATGAATATATTTCAAATATTGCCTCGGAGCCTCGATTTGTGCCCGGTGTATGGCAATAGATTTGCCAACTATTCCATAGAGAGACGTAAATGTAATTGGTGAAACGTGGCAGTGCGCTACACTCCTCTGCGTGCAATCTCTTCGGGAATTTCAAGATTGATGAAGTTATGTTTTTAGTTTTTTCTAGTGGTGGACCCTACGATCTACAGATTTCGGTATAAAACCTCATTAAGTGATAAATGTGTTAAGCTACAATGCGATTGGACTGTCTCCTGTCTTGTGTAATATTGCTGTGTCCGCAGCAATAAGAGTGACCGTGGCAATTTTGTGGAATCCTAGCCATAGTATTGTATGAAGCGCTAACATAAGTATACATATATGAACGATATGAAGCAATTATTGTAACAAACAAAATATTTAATATCATTGTGTCCGTGGCCCGCTCGGGAGCCAGTGAATGGACGCGTCCTGGCGACCGCCAGCGTCTTTTTGCCGAATCAGCGCACAAAATGAGGCGAGGTGTTTCCGAGGAACCCGGGCCCTCATTAAAATGCCTAAACCGCGACCCGCCAGCCGGAGAACGGACAGCCGTGAGAATCGCCGACTAATTAAGCGAAAAATAACCTTGGATTGAATTGATATTCGTATTCAACGAAGAATTTTAGAAACAGACATACAATTAAGCAATAGAGGATGTAAGACCCAATACTCTTATTTTAATGCTTAGTATTTTTGTATGATGCAAATGAAATCCTGTCAAATCAATGTATGTATCAGTTTTATATCACAAAATAGTATGAAGAAACTTAGTTATTTACTGTAAATAGAATATCCAAAAACATTTGTTGATATGCTTTTCATGTGGTGTCATATCGTGTCCTGTCCCGACCTGTCCCGACCTGTCAACTAGTAATAATATATTATTGTAATAAGGCATTATGTTTTAAGTACAAATCTCATATTGTCGTTATTTTTAAACTGGCTGTATATACAACCGGTATAAGTTCATGTCAATTTAAAAAAACGAGATTACAAACATTAAAAAGGATGGAATGGAAGTGTATCCGAATTTGTATTGTAGTTTGTAGTATTGTATTGTTCTAGGAACTGTGTATATTACTTGATTTCTGTGCTTATGCATTATTTTAATCACAAATGTTCAACTAGCATGTAAAATTTTTTAATCATTAGGGACAAATTTACCGTTTTCAGTTAAAGTGATGCGATGCCAACGGTAGAGTGCGATCGATGCGCGTCTATTTGCGATCTTTATCTAATTCTGGGTTCGATACTTCGCGGGTCGTCAAAATGCTAAAATGATTTTTTCTCACGGACTGTATCATACGCTCGATCAGTTCCGACGAGTGCTTATCAAGTCGAAGAAGTTTGTAATAAAAAACATTATGTTAAAGTATTTTACAACGAATTTCAAATGATTTGGCTTCAGTGTGCTACATTGGAAAAGAAATAAGATCGTGCAAGAAAACTTATCTTTTGAAAGGGAATTCATTAAAAATAACAGAAACAAATATGTTTTGGTCCAATCATAAGAAGCTAATAAATTTATTTGGAAGAGTCTTACGGCATCAGGACAATATTATTATACTTATATTAAAATTTCGTTATTTTAATATGGCCTATTGCTATCCACCCTTTTTCATTATGAAAACATTCGGTAACAAATTTTATTTATTGATTGTATAACCAGCAATTGAGCACAGTTACTGACATATGACTAAGCTTCTCCATAAACATGATTAAAACATCTTCACTTGCATACAACATAGACATCTCACTAGTTCTACGTCGCATGTCTCTATGTCGCGCTGGGTGCCGCCCGACAAACCATTTAGAATTCTCGACAACAGTGACATGTCATAATCAGTAATAACATATTACTGTCACTGTGACAGCTGTCAAAACAACTAGCAGTGGGAGGCTACAACTAATTACAACACAGTTGACTTTTCACTAGTAATTATTATTGTAACCTGCGTTTAAAATGTAATCTGTATTTCTGTTAAACATTTAATTATTAATTATTAATTATAAACATTTAATTAAACATTTAATTATTGTTTTTACTGATATATATCATTATACGCAACTTAACGCCTGTTATCCCCGAAGAGGTAGGCAGAGGAATGCAGAACATTCCCACGTGTCACCGGTTACGTTTACGTCCCATTATGCAATAGGTGGTGAGCCTATCGCCATGTATCGGGCACATATCCAGACTCGGAACTACTACTAGAAAACCTAAATTAGAAAATTTTGTAGTGTTCGACTCGGGGATCGAACCCGGGACCTCTCGTTCGGCAGTCGCACCTGCGACCAACGAGGCAGTCAATATCATTATAAATGTTGAAATATATACACATTACATAAACTAAGTAAAGCCTAGTAAGTTCAGATTCAACGTTCGAAGTTCGCAATGTTATTATATAAAAGACATCAACGAGTAACGTAAACTTCCTTCAGCGCTCGAGTGGTACATGGTACGTAATACGACGTTAGTGTTTTGTTTTATGATACGTATCAATGACTATTAATAGTATGTATTTATAACTATTAATAAATAAAGTACAATATTCCTCTTGATCGTAATCCAAATACCCATGAAGAACAAACAAATAATTGTATTTCTCAATTGCAACAAGCCTACTAAAAACAAGAGTAGTATCGTCGAGAAGAAAAGCGACTGTTACCGAATTCTCCAGTTTATTAGCTTTTTAATTATCCCCCAACAATGGCATGTCGTATAAAATCTAGAGATCCCATCTCGGAACCACACAATGAACCCTCGAAATGCCGGTCGTATCTAAGAATCGACTGATTATACAAGTGATACGATTTTAATGTATATTTTAATCTACAAGTTATTCAGGACTGTGCATACCTATGGCTAAATAATACAATTGAAAATACTTCTAAAAAAACCTAATGTTGTAAGATTTGTATAAGTTGTAAGATGTATAAATAATCTTGAGGATACATTACTTGACAAATGTATTATAATATAACAGTATGGTAAACTTCTTTTTGATATCAGTTACACTTTCAGTCATCGTAAAAAGTTTGTGTTAAATTTTTTTAACATAAGCTCCATACGTACATTTACGGAACGCCAAGTTTTCACTGATTTCACAAACATTTTCATTCATCGAAACCATTGAACGCTCTGCGCGAGAATAACTCTAATAAGGTATTCAGACCTCACAATAGTTTTCTGCCGTATTTGCATATATTACGATGTTAAATCTTTGTGTTGATCTTTGGAAAAAGCTGCGTGGGTGGACGAGGCGGTCCGTTGGAACTGTCACTTATGAAGATCTATTTGATATATTAAATAATTCTCGTACCGATAATACAGTGACGGCTGTCCTGTTTGCGATAATAATTTTTAATATTCACAGTTTCTGTTTTAAAAAGATTAAGGTTGCATGTAATAGAATATAACTTGTGATAAATTTAATAGCATAATTTTATAGATGATATATCATAATATTTTGAGATGTACATAGAGCAAACGACATAGATATGTACATATATAGAAACAGGTGAACACAAACAGTTTTTATTTACGTAACATCACGCCTGTAATCTCCAAAGAGGTGGGGCAGAGGAGTGTAGTACATTACTTGTCATTTAGTTTGTCAAATCCCGTCAAATATTTAAATTACCAACGAAAAGCGCGCAAAGCAGAATCGTCTTGTTGCTTAGGATCTTGTGGAATGCAAGCGATACAGTTTGATATAAGATAACATTTATTTCGGTTTAATTAGCAAACAACCGACAATTCGCTTTAAAAATGATTTAAAGCAAAATAAACAGCAAGGGCTATATCAGTAGTCGTTATTTTCGTTTAGAGTCCCGGATTCGAATCCCGGAACTCGTGCTATCGAATTTTTCTACTTTAAAATTTCTACGAGCAGTTCAGAATCTGAATTTGTGCCCAGTGTATATCAACAGGCACACCCCCTATTTAATAGCAGGACGTGAACTGTTCAAACGAGTGAGTGTATTACACTCTTCTGCCCACCACTTACTTTACTTATTTACTTATGGGCATGACGTTATTTACATTGAGTTCTCGTAACCGTACCTATAATAGTTGGCAAATGATGATGACATGCTTCATTAATATAAGTATATTAATGTCGCTTCATTCTCAATATTTACTAGTTGGTTCATGACATTTCAGATTCAGCGGTGCGCCTTCCACACGCATCATCATATCAATACGTTTTAAGCGATGCGAGAACTGGACGGGTGTCGGATTACTTCGAGAGATAAAAACGATCGGTCGGGACACAGCGTTGCGTGCCTTCTAGCGAAAATATTAATACCTTTTTTGTTAGCATGATATTTGCAAATGATATACAGCCTGCTCTTTTTGTCGTCTTTTTAATATTTGCTCACAAAGTTATTTTTACAAATGTCCATTTTTTTATTTTGCATAATAAGTTTTTAGTTGGTGATTGAAATATTACAATATAAAAAAAATTTACTTCACGCCTGTAATCCCCGAAGAGGTAGGCAGAGAAATGCAGAACCACTCCCACAATATAGTATATATTTTTATCTGATGGGGACGTTAGAAGTCTCCGAAACCGGCGTGCGTGTATGAAGAGAGTGATGAATGTGGAAGAGGCA